>JAODAL010004617.1:125000-154001 GCA_025379985.1 Phyllomedusa bahiana
TAAAAAATTAAAAAAAGGGGGGGGTTTTTTTTTTTGGGGGGTTTTAAAAAAAGGGGGGGGAAAGGGGGGGGGGGGGGGGGTTTTTCCTTTTTTTTTTCCCTTATTTGGGTTTTTTTTGGGGTTTTAATTTTAGTTTTGTTTTTTTTTAAAAAAAAGGGCCCAAAAAAATTTTTAAAAAAACCCCCCCCGGGGGTTTTTTTTTTTTTTGGGGGGGGGTTTTAACCCAAAAAAGGGGGGGGGGGGGGGGTTTTTTTTCCATTTATTTTTTTTTAAAAAAAAATTAAAAAATTTTTTAAAAACCAAAAAAAAATTTTTTTTTCCCCCCTTTTTTTTTTTTTTTAAAATATCTAAAAGGGTTTTAAAATTCCAAAAAAGTGTTGTAAATACTTTTAAAGGGGGCTAGTTTTTAGATGGCATTATTTATGGGGGAAAAGGGGGCCCCCCCCCCCAAATTTTTTTTAAAAAAAAAAAAAATTTTAAAATTTTTTGAAAATTTTTGAGAAATTACTAAAAATTTTCCCCCCTTTTTTTTAAAAAAAAAAAAAAAAAATGTTTTGGGAAAAGGGGGGTTTTTTTTTTTTTTTTTAAATTTTTTTGGGGGGAAAAAAAACCAAAATTTAAAAACCAAATTTTTTAAAAAAATTTTTTTTTTTTAATTAAAACAAAAAAGGGTTTAAAAATTTTTTTAAAAATTTTAAAAAAAATTTTAAAAAAAATTTTTTAAAAAAATTAAAATTTTAAAAAAATTTGGGGGGGGGGGGGGGGGGGGGGGGGGGCGCCGGGGGGGGAAAAAGGGGGGGGGGGGGGAGGGGGGGGGGGGGGGGGGGGGGGGGGGGGGGGGGGGGGGGGGGGGGGGGGGGGGGGGGGGGGGGGGGGGGGGGGGGGGGGGGGGGGGGGGGGGGGGGGGGGGGGGGGGGGGGGGGGGGGGGGGGGGGGGGGGGGGGGGGGGGGGGGGGGGGGGGGGGGGGGGGGGGGGGGGGGGGGGGGGGGGGGGGGGGGGGGGGGGGGGGGGGGGGGGGGGGAGGGGGGGGGGGGGGGGGGGGGGGGGGGGGGGGGGGGGGGGGGGGGGGGGGGGGGGGGTGGGGGGGGGGGGGGGGGGGGGGGGGGGGGGGGGGGGGGGGGGGGGGGGGGGGGGGCGGTGGGGGGGGGGGGGGGGGGGGGGGGGGGGGGGGGGGGGGGGGGGGGGGGGGGGGGGGGGGGGGGGGGGGGGGGGGGGGGGGCTCGTGGGTGTGGGGGGGGGGGGGGGGGAGGGGGGGGGGGGGGGGGGGGGGGGGGGGGGCCGGTGGGGGGGGGGGGGGGGGGGGGGGGGGGGGGGGGGGGGGGGGGGGGGGGGGGGGGGGGGGGGGGGGTGGACGGGGGGGGGGGGGGGGGACGGGGGGGGGAGGGGGGGGGGGGCGGGGGGGGGGGGGGGGGGGGGGGGGTGGGGGGGGGGCGGGGGGTGGCGGGGGGGGGGGGGGGGGGGGGGGGCGGGGGGGGGGGGGGGGGGGGGGGGGGGGGGGGGGGGGGGGGGGGGGGGGCCCGGGGTGGGGGTGGGGGGGGGGGGGGGGGGGGGGGGGGGGGGTGGGGGGGGGGGGGGGGGGGGGGGGGGGGGGGGGGGGGGGGGGGAAAACAATGGATGGAGCCAATGTGTTGTGACTGTTACTCTTGGGTCTCATTTCTATTTTATACTCTGCATGTCTTAATATTTAAATGTGAGTGAGTACAAATACATTCCATATGTTTTGGAGACTTAACAGCTAATGTACAACTATTACTATGACTTTTTTATATTTTTTTTAGCATCAAACCCAACCCAAGTGATGTTTTCTTTCCTTTTCTTTATTCACTAGGCTCATCAATTTTTTTTAGTGGCTATATTTTGTGCATGTTATGTTTTCATGACAGCAGTAAATCTATAATCGGGCACTGAGAATTGGCCCTGACACCTGGTTGATTTTTTTCATTTTACGACAAATGTCGCGCTTATTCTAAAATGATAATTAACACATATTGGTATGGATAACTCCGCAGGTATCTACAGGCTGTAATGCTTTGCAGTTTTCAATTAGAGTAATCAATCATTGCATGTTAAACACTGCAAGCGCACAACACTGCGAAAATATGTTTCCACTGTAAAGTAAGTTATTTTTTTAATTACAATAGAAATTACATTGACCTTCCCTTTCTGCCTTGTATCTTTTCATTGTTTCATTTTAATTGTTTCTCTGCCTGAAGCGGCTTTGTGAAGCGTAAACAATTAAATTAAGTCATATGAGGAATGTCATCAATATATTCATGGATTCATGGTACAACTCTTTTTCATCCACAGGCAGAAAGGCTTATCTGGGTTCCTAGGCAAAATAACAGTATTCTACTAGATATGACCTAGGGTCAGATAAGCAGACTCTGAGTCAGGTTTATGAATTCAGTCCACTAGGGTGTTTTGCAGAAAATGTAATTATTTATCACTGAAGCTGAAGTGACCAGCAACAAACAAGAACAGTTTTCAGAAATTGAATAGAGATCCATAGTATGCCCTTCAATGTGCCAGTCTGTGGCTTACAAGTTTATTGGCTTTAGTGTGTGGCAAACTGTTCAGGGTTAACACAAAAACGTATCAGCAGCACTCAACAAACGCTATGAGATAGTCAAACAATGATTCATAGTTTGTATAATGACTATATATAAACTATGTATTTCAAAATGCATTTCTGATACTTTTTGAATACATGGAAGTTTGAGGTTCTTAGCACACATTTTCAATAAAATTTGTGAGAGCCCAACAAGGTGACCTCAATTCAAATGGGAATCTGTCTATACTATATCATTCCCACCTCACTTGCTGCCTTATCGGGCCTCCATACTTTTAGGGCATCACAGCTACGCTCCGTTCTGATTAAAAGCAACCTCTATGGGTGGGTGGAGTGCACAACCAAAGCGTAGGCAGCCTCTCCCCCATGCAATCAATCAAACTGTTCAGGGCTCCCATCTCCAAGAAAAATCCCAGAAGCAACTTGACCGGCCCAAATTTAGACCACCAGGGAAAGCAAAATGATCCCTTTTATTGCCATAAACTAATGAGAAATGAAATAGTAACTCTTTCACTATGGTAGACATTAGGGGCGACATGTATGAATCTCGCCGCGTCGGAGCGCACGTTTTCGCCAGTTTTCTGGCTAAATTTGCGCCTCATGTATGTCAGCGCCCGAGGTGTGCTCATACATGCCATGTAAAGTCGACCGCACCCCGCCAGTGTGTGGGGCGCAGTGCGGGACTTAGGCGCAGTGCAGGACTGCACCTAACACGTATTCCGATTCGAGACAGGCTGGAAATGAGCGAAAAATCATTAAAGATGTCCGTGCGGCATGGAGTATGAATAAAAAAATCGCCTTTATTAGGTGTAAAACATTATCTGAAAAAGAGCTCAAACCTACTAAAAAAAATACATAAACAAAATTACTTTCCAAAAATCAAGAACGGCGCTACATCAGGAATTTGGATATTGGAAATTGCCGGGAAATACAGTAATTCAAATTCTGTAAGCTATTCTCATTGGTAGGCAGAAACCAGCCAATCTATTACACCCATACTATTGCCTATATACTATTGGCTAACGAAAATAAAGAAATAAAAATGAATTTATTGAATTAATATTTTTTTTTCGTTACCCCCATATTATTGTTCATTTTATATACAGATCGGTACAACTTCGGGAGTATTATCATTTTATTTCGGGCATGTACAGTTTTATTATAGATTGCATTAGAAAACCCATAAGAGTGTCGCTCGCTCTCCCATTGGTCCAAATAACCGCGCCTCTTTTAACTTAGTCAATCACAAACAGAGCTCGCTCTGCATTACTTTTCCTCATAGAACTCTATGAGAAGGTAGCTCACCCGCTGATTGGCTAAGCTGGACGAGCCCCTTTTCCCCCCCAACCAATCAAAGTACTAGAATATTTCCCATAGACAGTAATAACTTTTAGGGCGCCCTTCTATCGCGCCCTTCTTTCTCCATTCAAAATAGACGCACTACATCTGATTGGTGGATTCATATCTGCCGCCTGGGCTCAACCAATCAGCTCTTTTCTGCCTTTTTTTACTGTATTTTGAACTGTCCCGCCTTTGAATTTGATTGGTCCATACTTCTCCATAGCTTATAATGGTTCACTGTCGCTTCTATTCTGATTGGCTGGTTTTTGCCGACCAATGAGAAGTGCTTACAGAATTTGAATTACTGTATTTCCTGGCAATTCTCTATATGGCAATTCCTGATGTAGCGCCGGTCTCGGCGACAAACGCGTTGTTAGGGATTTTATAGTTTTATGTTTATAGAAGGTTTCAGCTTTTTTTCAGATAATATTTTACACTTAATAAAAACGATTTTTTTTAATTATACTCCATGCCGCACGCCGCTGAGAGCTGAGATTGCATTGCCCCGATCTGGCCATAGACTACAATAGGAGAAAGTAGCTCGCGTTCTGATTGGCCGAGATAGCCAAGCCCCCGCTAGTTCAACCAATCAGCTCTTTTCTGCCTTTTTACTGTATTTTGAACTGTCCCGCCTTTGAATTTGATTGGTCCATACTTCTCTATAGGTTTTAATCGGTCCCTGTCGCTCCTATTTTGATTGGCAAGGATTGCCAAGCCCCCGCTAGCTCAACCAATCAGCTCTTTTCGGCATTTTTACTGTATTATGAACTGTCCTGCCTTTGAATTTGATTGGTCAATATTTCTCCATAGGTTATAATGGGTCCCTGTCGCTCCTATTCTGATTGGCTGGTTTCTGCCGACCAATGAGAAGCGCTTACAGAATTTGAATTACTGTATTTCTCGACAATTTCCAAGATCCTATTTCCTGATGTAGCGCCGTTCTAGATCTTTTTTTTTTTTTTTTGAAGGTTTGAGCTCTTTTTCTGATAATGTTTTACACCTAATAAAAGCGATTTTTTTTGAATGATACTCCATGTCTCACGGCGCTGAGAGCGGAGATTTCTTTTGCGATGTTCTATATGTTTCCTCTCATGTTACGTTCTCGCTTCAATTCGCCTCCTCCGGCTCATTTATTCCAACTTCAATTAGGTCTGCCTGTCGGAGCTGGCGAGCGCTGCAATGCGCCGCACTTTGCTGACCCGCGATCATACATGCCTCGGAGTATTCGAATGAGCCGCGTCCCGCCCCAGAGCGCCCACACCGCGCCCATTACACGCCCCTTCATGTGAGGCGCAGCCGAAAGTGGCAAAGGCTGCGCCTAACATCGCATCCCTGCATTCGACAGGGGATTCGGGCCGGTGAGGCGAAGTACAAGCCAGAAATCGGGCGCAAATCCCGTTCATACATGTCGCCCTAGGGATTTACAAATTCAGTGAAAAACGGGAATGAGTCATCAAAAAATGAGTCATTGTTTAAGTCCTATTTTTATGTTAAACCCCTTTTACAGGAATTTTTGGTTGTTTGTTTTTTTCATTTTTTCATATCACTTTTAATATTTTTTAATAATTCTTAAGTCTTGCAGTTTTCACTTAGGCCACTAGGCCTTGTTTGCACTGCTTTAACAGCAGTCAGAGAGATGCTTTACAGTAGCTTCATGCACATAGGAGACTTAATACTGACTCAGTCCCATTCACTTCTATAGGAGAGTTTTCTAGTCATGCTCTGTGACATTGGAAGAAGTCACTATGCAGGGAGGTGAAAGGGTGAACTGTGACTATCTCCTCTTGTGACTAGTGGATCCTGTGTTAATTTTCCCCTGGGTCCCCTTTTTCTTTTTTGAACCTTTTGTGTTGATAATGGGGCAGACAACCGAGAATCTTTCTGTAAGAACAGGAAGTTCAGACTGTTTTAGGCTTAGTGGCCAAAGTGAAAACTGCAGGAACATTTAAAAAAATATAAAAAATATAATATAAGCAATCTAATCTTGTTAGAGATAAAGACTCAGCTCAGTCCCCCAATGGTGACATCACCTCGTTTCCTCTGTTAATTGGGAAGGGGAATATGAGACACTTTTTGACTGAGCAGGGCAATATCAATAGAACAATGTATTTAGTAAAAGTCTTTATTTACCTTTCCCCAGGTGTTGAAAGTCATT
The DNA here is from genome assembly GCA_025379985.1 of Phyllomedusa bahiana. Taxonomy (NCBI): domain Eukaryota; kingdom Metazoa; phylum Chordata; class Amphibia; order Anura; family Hylidae; genus Phyllomedusa; species Phyllomedusa bahiana. The sequence continues at coordinate 131,067 of JAODAL010004617.1, forward strand.
TTTTGGTGAGAAAGCCATGAAAAAAAATTTGTTCTAAATCCCCACTTCCCCTGGATGTCTATGTACCCCGGTATTACATCTGTACACCACTGGGCTTAGGTGTCTATTATTCAGTGTAGCCTACACCATTCTCGCTGTCCTACATCATCATTACCTCCTGCATTATGCCTTATTTCATACTTCAGAAATATCTTTTAAGTTAACTGGCTTCTCTTCATCCTTCAAGCAACAGAAAATATTGGTTTTATCATATTTCCCCTTTAAACATTAATTCCAATTCTTGTTTTTTTTCAGTTATATTCAGTGGCTTTTAAGACTTTAAATATTCTTTGAGCATTCTTTTGAATAATGAGAACAATTATTCTTATCTCTTGCTTTAAAATCTGGAGTCTCACAGCTGTATACCTTCATTATAATGTATATGCAGTACAGTTGCAGTAGTCAAGGCACTATTATGTCTTTGGAGGCCTCCTCTTAGGTTACCTTTAGAGATGGCCGAATTTCTCAAAAATTCGGTTCGGTCCTTCCCGAATTTTCCGAAAAAAAATTTTTTCGGTTCCGAAATTACTTCGGCACGAATCATTTAAAAAAAAACTATTTCCAGGCTGCCCAGAGCCTGCAGGGTGCTGTAAAAAAGTTGTGCCCCTGCTTAAATATGCAGAGGAGCTTTGGGTTTTGGGCTTCAACAATGTTGTGTTTTTGTATGCAGCAATGACTGCCCCCGCCTCTTAAATCCTTTTACTATAAAAATTTCCCCGGCACTTAAGGGGAAAAAATGACCAAAAAACTCAGCGGGAATGTAGCCTGATAAAAGTCATGCCAGCGAAAGCTGGAAAAAAAACAAGCTGAGAGCTCTGGATTGGCAACATTTGTGATAGAGTGTGCGAGGTGACGGCGGGCAGCAACAGCAGCATGATGGTCAGCAGTGGCAACAATGACATTTTGGAGGCGGCCCAAAAACAATATTAGGCACAGAGTGGCACAACACACAGTGTGGAGGTCATGGCAGCAGCAGAATGAGGTCAGGCAGTTGACAAATGAACATTATGGAGGCGGAAAAAAAAAAAAAAAACAGGTATTAGGGCACAGAGTTGCACAATCAACATGTGGAGGTCACCTGCGGCAGCAGTTATGTGGTCAGACAGTGGCACAATGGCATTCTGGAGGTGGCCAAAAACAGTATTTAGCCACAGTTAGTGGCACAATGATACAGTTTTGGAGGTCACGGCGGCAGCAGTATGAGGTCAGACAGTGGCACATGACATTTATGGAGGCGGGAAAAACAGTATAGAGGGGCACTGAGTGGCACAATCCACACAGTGGGAGGTCACCGGCTGGCAGCAGTTGAGGTCAGACAGTGGCACAATGGCATGTGGAGGTGGCAAAAACAGTTATTAGGCCATCAGAGGGGCACAATGATACAGTGTGGAGAGGTCCGGCGGGCAGCAGTATGAAGGTCAGACAGTGGCACAAATGACATTATGGAGGCGGAGAAAGAAAAACAGTATTAGGGCACAGGTGGCACAATCACACATTGTGGAAGGTCACGGCCGGCCGGCCAGCAGGTATGAGGTCAGTACAGTGGCACAATGGCATTCTGGAGGTGGAAAAACCAGTATTAGGCCACAGATGTGGCCAACAATGTTACGTGTGGTGGTCCACGGCGGCAGCAGTATGATGTCAGACAGTGGCACAATGACATTATGGAGGCGAGAAAAAGAAAAGGAAAAACAGTATTAAGGGCACAGAAGTGGACAATCTCACAGTGTGGTGTTTCACGCGGCAAGCAGATATGAGGTCAGACAGTGGCACAATGGCATTCTGGAGGTGGCAAAACAGGATTAGGCCACTGAGTGGCCACAATCACACAGTGTGGAGGTCACGCCGGCAGCAGTATGTGGTAGAAAGTGGCACAATGACATTATGAGGCGGGAAAACAGTATTAGGGCACAGAGTGGCACAATCACACAGTGTGGGAGGCACCGGCGGGCAGCCAGTATGAGGTCAGACAGTGCACAATGGCATTCTGATGGTGGCAAAAACAGTTTAGGCCCACAGAGTGGCACAATCACAAAACAGTGTGGAGGTCCGGCGGCAGCAGTATGAGGTCAGGGCAGTGGCACAATGACATTATGGAGGCGGCAAAACAGTATTAGGCCACAGAAGTGGCACAATGATACGTGTGGAGGTCACGGCGGGCAGCTGTATGAGGTCAGACCGTGGCACAATGGACATTATGAGACGGAAATACAGTATTAGGCCACAGATGCCACAAATGATAACCGTGGTGGAGGACACGGCTAAGCTGCCGTATGAGGTCAGACAGTGGCACAATGACATTATGGAGGCGGCAAGACAGTATTAGGCACACAGAGTGGCACAATACACAGTGTGGAGTCACGGCGGCAGCAGATGAGGTCAGACAGTGGCACAATGGCATTCTGGGAGGTGGCACCAATAACAGTATTAGGCCACAGAGTCGGGCACAATCACACAGTGTGGAGGTCACGGCGCAGCCAGTATGAGGTCTGGCTGGTGGCACAATGACATGTATGGAGGCGAAAAAAAACAGTATTAAGCCACAGGAGTGGCACAATCACACAGTGTGGAGGTCACGGCGGCAGCTGTATGTTAAGGTCCAAGGCAGTGGCCAATGACATTATGGAGGCGGAAAAAAATCGTATTAAAGCCACAGAGTGGCACATTGATACAGTGTGGAGGTCACGGCGGGGGGCAGCAGTATGAGGTCAGGACAGTGGCACAATGAACATATTCTGGAGGGGGTGGCAAACAAGGAGTAGGACACAGTGTGGAGGGAACGGGCAGCTAGCCACGGCAGCGATGAGGTCAGTACAGTTGGCACATTGACACTGTGTGGAGGGCACGACGGAGTCACAGCAGCTGCTCGGAGGTTCAGAGGAGTGGCACAATGAATTCTGCAGGTGGCCAAAATAGTATTAGGCCACCATGAGCGGACAATGACTGAGAGCGCGAGGTCACGGCGGGCAGCAGCATGAGGTCGGCCAGTGGCGGCAAAACAAAAATGACAGTGACGGTGGAGGTTGTTGACAGGAGCAACAGCATGAGGTCCAGAGAGGCACAATGAACCATTCTGCAGGTGGCAAAATAGTATTTGGCCACAGAGCCGGCACATTGACTGAGAGCGGAAGGTCACGGCGCTCGGCCTGCAGCATGAGGTCAGGCAGTGGCACAATGACAGAGATGGAGGTGATGAACAGGAGCAGCAACAGCATGAGGTCAGAGTGTGGATCAATGGACCATTCTGCAGGTGGCAAAATAGTATTAGGCAACAGAGCGGGAACAATACTGAGAGCGGAGGTTTTCACGGCGGCAGCAGCTTGAGGGTCAGGCAGTGGCTCAATTACAGAGAGTGGAGGTGATGACAGGTGCAACAGCATGAGTTCAGAGAGTGGCACAATGACATTATGATGGTGGCAAAAACAGTACCCAGCCGCATGAGTGGCACAATGGACACAGTGTGGATGTAACGGCAAAACTGCAACCAGCAGCTAGCAGCAGAGCAAATAGAGTGGCACAATGACAGAGTGTTGAGGTGGGGTGGCAATTACCAGTCCCTGGTAAAGACGGTGGTAGGGCAGGATGGAGAAACTATCAGCTGATGTGTGGCATCATGCGGGGTGGCTGGCATCAGATCTAGTGGCTGAGGCAGGTAGTTTGAACCAGACTGCGCCTAAGGCATTGGTGTGTGGAAATCCTGGCCGATCCACGCCCCTGATTCATTGACAAAGGTCATCGGCTTCAACATTTCCCGTGGACAAGCGGGTTCTCTTGGGGTAACGATGGCCCCGCCGCACTGAACACCCGCTCTGATGCACACACTACTGGCCGGGCTGGGACTGCTTCTCCACTGCAAATAAACTCGGCAAACTAAGTTGCGGCCACACATCCAGTTGGCTGCCCCAGTAGTCCAGCGGATCTTCTAACTGGGGTGGCAGAGTTGCCTGTCATGTAGCCACAACCCTGTTGGTTCAGGGAATGCTCCATGTCCTGCTGCTGCTGCTGGTGGGATGCCCTCCACACAAGGCGGGGGAAGGTAGCTGCTCATTAGTGACTCCAGACATAGGTTACTGCTGATGGAGCTGGTACTGCTCCTACCCCCCCACCTTCCCCCAGCAGCGCAGGCAGTAGTACGTGAGCGCTGAGGAACCCCCGGTCAGACTGTCAGAGGAGGACGGATGCCGCATATAGGCAGCTGCCAACTGATTACGGAGGATTTCCCTATAGTATTTGAGTTTGTCTTCCCTCTCAATAGCTTGGGAAAAAGGATCCCATTTTGGTCGGGTAGCGATGGTCCAATAGGGTGGAGAGCCAGAAGTCATCCTCTGCCGGATGCTTGCTGACTTTCGGCTGTCCAAAGCCTAGGCAAATAAGCATGTGGGGACATCTGCAAAGTGACTCCGAGGGGCTACTGCCTCCCATTTCCACTGTATACTGCCACGGTGCTTGGGAGTCATCTGCTCGTCTTCCTCATCTCCATCCACCTCCTCCAGCTGCTCCTGCTCCTCCTCTCTTGTCACCTGGTTGAAAATCCACTCATTTACAGACAATGCTTCTGCTCAATGTCCTCCTCCTCCTCCTACTCCTACCATTTCAGTCCCACCGGACTATGTGGCCACGAGATGTAGTCGCCAACATTCTCCAGTCCCTTGTCCAGAAGATTTTTCAGCTTTCTGTTCCTGGACCATGAAGCAGTGGTAATGTCGCGTTATTCATCCCGTAGTCCTGGCGGACTGACAAATAACGTGGCCTCCTCGAATGGCCTCATACAAAACGGCAGGTGTCACGCATGAGCTAGCCAAGGTGGACATCAAAAGTTACACAGGGGAGTACTTCTGTCTGCCTGGATCATCAAAAAATCGTTAATGGCCTTTCTCTGTTCATACAGTGGTCCAACATGTGCAGGCTGGGAATTCAGCGGGTGGAAACATCGCATATCAGAGCGTGGTTTGGGGGAGGCCGTTTTCTGCCGCTGCAACTCGAGGAGGGGTTCCTGGCTTTGTTCGAATGGTTAAAGGAGCATGCACAGTTTCCTCGGCCATTTTCAGAATGTTCTGAAGATCGGTGGAAGACTTCAGGAACCTTTTTACATCAGATTGAAAACGTGCGCCCATGCGGGCGCATGGACCATCCCTCCTCGGCTGCGCGGCGGACACCATGTTCTCCCATTGTCGTCACCATGGGTCCGATTTGCAGTTGGCGCGAGAATGCCACACATCGATTTCTTGCTGCAGACGCGGGAGCAGTTCCTCCCCTGTGTGGACTTCGTTCGCGAGGCCAAGCTAGGTGTAGAAACTGCGTTACACCGCAGTGCCTACAACATGTGGTATGATGGTGTCAGTACTTGTGGAGGGCTGAGATGGTGGTTGGTGGTGGAGGAGGAGGACGGCGGACATTGGCGCCAGAGGTGCAGCAGTTTGACACGTGGAGGGTGAAGAAAGCGGCGTCTCCTGTCAAGTTGTGGTGTGCCTGGGCAGGATGCACATTCACCCCAGTGGGCCGTAAAGGACATGTACTGGCCCCTGACAGTAGTATTACAGCTCCAGACGTCTCCGCGCTGCCGTGTACTGTGGACAAACCGATAAGTCAAGGACTGACCCATTTCTGTTCTACATTATTTATGACTTGCTTGGTACTGCCTTTTTGGAAAAGAAATTCGGCTTGGAACTCTCCATCTCGGCTCGGCACAAGCCATTAGTTCTGCTGATTGGTGCAGAGGTCACCATTTGTGTGGACAAGGGAGGGGGCTGCGAGTTACATACAACTTGGACAGGAGCACGGTCAGGTGCTGCACCTTAGGATGGCTTGGAGCATACTGTTGTCTCTGTTTACAATCGCCCTCTCCCGTACGACTGCTGGCAGCATGAGTAGGTAGGAGCAGGAGCATCTGGACGTGAGAGGATGTCAAAAGAGAATCAGCTGCATTCTTGCAGTGGTGGGTGGAGCCTTGACTGGCTGAAATGGCATGCGTGCCATCTGGCACGCTGCTGCTTGCTCCTTGCAGCGGCCAGGAGGAACACCACATCTGTGCCACGTTTCTCCCAGGCCACAGGATGGTGTCGCTGGCATGTGTTGACGCAGGGCGTTGTGCCAAACGTTAGCTCACTGGCCACGCTTACTTTTTGCCCACAGATTCTACCATATACCCATTTCGGCTCCTCCGGTTGTCTTAGCAAAGAACTGCCACACCGACGAGTAGCTGATTTTTTTTTTTCGGCCAACGCTCCGCACTGAGTGACTACTGGCGACGCTTGCCTCGCTGTTGCCCCCTGTGCCTCTACTGTCTTGGACCTGCGAAGCGGGTTTTCTACCCCTGTGGCCCGCTTGGCTCCCGACCTCACACTGCTGCTTTACCCGGCTGACTCACGGCTCCACACAAACCCACTTGCTGCTTCGCCGCTGGCCTGACGCGCAAGCTGACGCCTCTTCTCCTGACGAAGATGAAGCCTTGCTTCACCACGGCTCCCAAGAGCGGTTCGGCTACTTCTTTCATCTTATTTGTGTTTCATCGTCACTACTGTCCTCATCACGGTATTGTTTATGCCGAGGCTGACACCGCTCCCACATTTGGACCTCCTGCCACTCTCCACATCTATACTTTGCCGCCTACTGCAAGAAGCTGGGGATATTGGCCCCATTTATTAGCTGCCTCGTAGTGCTGTATGCCTCTCCTCAAATTGTCTCCTCGCTATATAGTTGGCGCTGTGAGACCAGTACCACATGTAGATCCGCGAGGGAACTGGATGGGACAGAGGGGGCTGAGGACAGGTTAGGGCGCTGACCCGCTCCCGGCCATGCCAACTGAAGTGTTGTGTCTGAGGTTCCCACCGACTCTGGCTGGGGTTGTCTATGTCATCTGGGAGGAAGAGGATGACCTAGTTCAACCAATCAATGAACCTTGGGTTGCCATGAAACAACACACGGCCGCTAGATGACAGCGGCAGTTGGGCCCTACCAAGTGACCCCTGCTGCGTGTCCCCTTGCGTGTGCTGCGAACCGGGCCCGTTTCCGGAATGTATTGTGCCACTGCCACTCGCAGTGTGCAGAGCCTGCCACCTCTTGTCTGACATATGTTGTGTTCTAAAAATGTACAGACACTGTTTGTTGAAGCTATCTGTAATATGATAAATATAACCTGTTTTTGTCTCCAAATGTAACCCAGTAACAAGCTTGGGTAACCCCTTGGATATAAATTGCGCTCCACAAATTGGCCAGGAAAAATTTATCTTGTAGTGTCGTTTAACAAGCACTGTGTGGTTTTACTAAATGTAAAAGCACAAACAGGCTTAATTAACCTTCGCTTGTGAATTTTGCTAACAAGAAAAATGTATTTATTTCGTGTTGGAAAAAGACGGTTTATTTTTGTCAGCACAGCAGCAAAAACTAAGCTTAATTAACCCTGGATGTATATTGGCCAAAGATTGAGCCGCATCAAAACTGTAGCGTGTTACAATTGCGTGTTTTTCTACGCCACACAACAAGAGATACAGTTGTAATTTTGCATTATTCTTGTGAATTAGGCTACAAAAAAAAATAATTATTTATTTGGCGTTGAAAAAAGGACAGTTTTTTTTTGTCAGCACACCAGCAAAAACAACGCTTATTTAAACCTGGTATGTAAATTGCGCCAAAGAATTGAGACCCGCACAAAACTAGTAGCGTGTTTACAATTGCGTGTTTTCTACGCCACACAACAAGAGATACACGTTGTATTTTGCCTTTGCTTGTGAATTTGGTACCAAAAATAATATATAATATATTTGGCGTTGAAAATAAAGACGGTTTTATTTTTGTTGCACACCAGCAAAACAACGCTTAATTAACCCACTGGATGTAAATTGCGCCAAGGATTTGAGCCGAACAAACATCCTAGTAGCGTGTTACAAAATTGCGTGTTTGCTACGCACACAACAAGAGATACAGTTGTAATTTGCCTCTTTGCTTTTTGTGTTTGAAAGAATTAGGCTACCAAAAAAATATATATATATTTGGCGTTGAAAAAGACTGTTTATTTTTGTCAGCACACCAGCTAACATCGCTTAATTTAACCCACTGAGATGTAAATTGCGCCAAAAAGAATTGAGCCGCAACAAACTAGTAGGTGTTACAATTGCGTGTTTTCTAGCCAACACAACAAGTGAGCAGTTGTAATTTGCCTTTGCTTGTGAATGTAGGTTACCAAAAAAATATTTTATATTTGGCGTTGAAAAAAAGACTGTTTATTTTTGTCTAGCACACACCAGCAAAACAGACGCTTAATTAACCCCTGGATGTATTTTGTTTAGCCAAAGAATTGAGGCCGCACAAACTTGTTGCGTGTTACAATTGCGTGTTTTCTACGCCCACAACAAGAGATACAGTGGTTGTAATTTGCCTTGCTTGTGGAATTAGGATACCAAAAAAAATTTTATATATTTTGGCGTTGAAAAAGAAGGTTATTTTTGTCAGCACACCAGCAAAAACAACGCTTAAATTAACACCTGGATGAAAACTTGCGCCAAAGTAATTGAGCCGCACACAAACTACGTATAGCGTGCTACCAATTGCTGTCTGTTTTCTACGGCCCACAACACAAGAGATACAGTTGTAATTTGCCTTTGTTGTGAATTTGGCTACCAAAAAATTAATATTATATATTTGGCAGTTTGAAAAAAGACAGTTTTATTTTTTGTCAGCACACCAGCAAATCAACGCCTTAATTAACCCCTGGATGTTAAATTGAGCCAAAGAATTGAGCCGCACAAGACTAGTAGGTGTTACAATTGCGTGTTTTCTAAGGCCCACACAACAAGAGATACAGTTGTTTTTATTTTGCCTTTGCTTGTGAATTAGGCTACCAAAAAAACTAATATATATTTGGCTTGAAAAGACGGTTTATTTTTGTCAGCACACCAGGCATAAACCCCAAAAACCGCTTAATTAACCCCCTGAAGTAAATTGCGCATTCGAGTCAGCAGCAAAAACTGATAGTGGTAATTTGTATTGTAAAACCCGCTGTTTCTTTTAATGAATACAAAGGATAACTGGCTTAGATCCCACTTGGATATGAATGTATATGCAGCCTGCAGTGACGCACACTTGATTCAGATCCAATACACTAAAAAATCAGGAAATAGCACATTCAGAGAACAGTCTCTGAGACAAGCTGAGACACCCCCACAGAAAATCGCTGTATAAAAAATCAGTTCTTCAGAAAGCGCTCAATCACCCGCAGCTGCACCTTCCCTGTCAGTACAGTGAGAGGAGTGTGAGCCCAGCGGCGGCGTCGGTCTTATATAGTGCGGGTGACGTAACAGAATCCGCCGGTCTCTGTATTGCTTCCTCTCTGCACATGTATGCTGGCTTATTGCCCTTCTTCCTCCAGAGTGCTTTGCCCCATGATAGCGCCCTGTGCTCGCAGCCATTTTATCAATATCTAAAGCACACTTCGTTCACCGAAAGTACCAAAGTTCGGACTTCGGTTCCGAACGAAGTTGTTCATGAATTTCTAAAACGGAATTCCCACTTCGGTAAGATATCATTTCGCCCATCTTTGTTACCTTGTTGTATTTTCATTTTTATCTTTGAGTGAATTATTCAAGAAGCATTATCTAACAAACTTTGTGTTTCTGCTAAAGCTATACCATGATAAATTGCAGAGGTATTGAATCCAATGCCTCAGGCAATGAGTTCTGAATCAATTTGGACAATCATTGATTTGTATATATGATATATCTGATGCACCAACCCCCACCCTCTTATGTGGATTTAGCCAAATACAGTTTTCCCATCCTCAGAGACTTAAAGGGGTTGTCAGCATGGCTGGATCACCGCAAGCTGTGATTAGCCAGCAAAGAGTATCTCACGAGAGACTACCCCTTTAACCCCTTACCGCCGGAGCCAGTTTTGGCCTCTCTGACAGAGCCCATTTTTTTAATTGTCATGTGGTCACTTTATGTGAGAATATGGCCTCGATGTGTTGAGGTCTACTGGAACGTTATCCATGTGATTCAGAGACTGTTTTTCGTGCACATTGTGCTTTAAGATAGTAAGGATATTTTGTTCAAAGATGCTTGTTTATTTGTGAAAATATCAAAAATTCGTGGATTTGGAAAAAATTAGAATATATATTTTACCAAATTTTTATAACTTCAAATTTCTGCTTGTAAGACAGATAGTTATTCCACTCAAAATAGTTTATAACTTGCATCTACCCTATGTCTGCTGTAGTTTGGCATCATTTTTTTAAATGTCTTTTTTTTTTTTTACGACATTAGGGGGCTTAGAAATTTAGTAGCACCCAAAACCTTGTTACGCAATTTTTTCCAAGTTCAGCAATACCCTACATGTGGGTGTAAAATGCTGTTTGGGCACATGGCAGGGGGTATAAGGGAGGGAGCGATATTTGGCTTTTTGGATCGCAGAGAATTTTTGGTTGGGCCATGTCACTTTTTAAAAGCCCCAATAGTACCAGAACAGGTGAAAACCTTCCAGAAGTCACAACCAGTTTTGGATTCAGGCACGCCTCATAGAAACTCATCTAGGGGTGTATTGTACATTGTGGGTGCACAGGTGTTACAAAGTTTTTTTTTTTGATTGGGCTATGAATTGAGGGGAAATCGTAATTCATCCAATTGTTTTTTGGGCTTGTCAATTTTACTGCGTTCGCCATGCAGTATAAATGTCAGGATTATCTTTACTATGGGTGGTCGGTACAATTGCAATGGATATAGATTTGATATCGTTTTTTTTATTGTTTTATTACTTTTACCACAATAGAAAATAGGTCTATAAAAAATTGCGTTTTTATGTTGTTCTGTTCTGATAGATATAACGTTTTTCAGTTTTTGTTTTACGGAGCTGATTCTGGGCTTGTTTTTGTGGATGAGTTGACGTTTTTTATAGTTACCATTATGAGGGAGCATATGCATTTGGATCCATCTTTTTATTAAGGTTTTTGTGAGGCATTTTGAAACAAAAATACAGCATTCTGGTAGAGTTTTTATTTTTAGTTTTTATCAGCGGTCAACGTGCGTATAACTGACATACTAGTATTACTCAGCAGGTTGATACGATTACAGAAACGATACCCAATTTGTATAATTTTTTTTAAGTTGTTACTGCTTTTTACACAATTAAAAACACTTTTATTCAAATGAAACACGTTTTTGCATCGCCCATTGTCTGAGGCCATAACTTTTTTATTTTCTCTGTGTACAGGAGCTGTGTAGGGGCTTGTTTTCTGAGGAAGAGTTGACTTTTTATTGGTATAATTTTTGGGGGACTAGACTTTTGATCAGTTTAAATCCGGTTTTTTGGAAGGCTGGGTTGAAGTAAATACTGCATAATATCCTAGTTAGTAGTGTTTTTTATTTTTATTTTTAACAGCGCTCCACGTGTGCAGTAATCCATGACCGTTTAGCTTTACTCTCTGGGTCTATTTTCGATTACGGCGATACCCTTATTTATATAGTTTTAAAATTTTGAAGCCACTGTAAAAAAAAAATAGTGTTTTTATTGTGTTTTAAATTAATATTTATGACATCGGCTGTCTTATGAGAGCCATAAAATTTTTTATTTTTCCGTATAATGAGACATTTAAGGACTTTTTTTTTATGGGATGAACTGATAGTTTTAATTGGTACAATTTGGCGTTTGTTGAGTTTCTTGAATCGCTTTTTTATTTTCATTTTATGTGCTGCAGGAAGTATAAACAATTCACCATAATTCTGTGACTTATCTTCTCCCAACCTTTTTTACCCCTCCCTCTACAGCTTACACCGTTATCCCTTTGGTTTTTGGTTTCTGTTTTTTGTTTTTTGTTTTTTTAAACGGGCGTTTTCACCTTATGGTTTAAATTAACATGACAGATTTATAGGGTGGGTCGTTATGCATTGCGGAGGATACCAAATATGGGTATTTATTTATTTTTGATCTTTTTTGGGGACGGATGTGGCGTTTGTTAAGGGGAAGTGAAATGGGCGGTGTTTGTACTGTTTTTATTTTATTTTTTTGTGTTTGTGATTTTACTTTTTTTTACACTTTTGACATTGTATTTTTTCTTTTTTTAACTGTTTTTCACTTTTTCATTCTAACAGCAATTCGATTCGATTGTTGTGAGTAAGGCTGGCAGTGTAACAGGTACTCGTACTGTGTACTGGTCGCCATGACATCGCCTGTCTCCTGCCCACAATGCATTGCGGGCCATGGTGACATCACAGATGACCCCGGGAGTGCCGTTCACTTCCCGGGATCATCAGTATCAGGGGATCGGTGCCGCACTACAGTGACAGCAGCTCACGGAGCAGGCTAGGAGGGAGCTCTTTCTCCTGCCTGCTGGCTTTTTTTTCGCAGCCATGACAGGCTGCTGGGAATGAAAGCGGTAATCACCCACGGCCAGAGCTCACTCCGGCCGGGGGTGATACAGCATGCGGCCAGCGGTAATTTACCGCTGGTCCCATGTTGCGATCGCACGTGGCTCGCCCGCAAGCCCGCGCGATCGCCAGGGCGTATGGATACGTCCATTTGCGGGAAGTCACATCCTGCTAGGGCGTATGCATACGCCCTATGTCGGGAAGTGGTTAAAGTAGTGTTCTCACCATGCTGTTTCATAGAGGTGGCTCTTCAAAGACGGCTTCAGACTCATACTTTCTGGTTAGTCTGTGGGTGGTTCTACATATCAGCTCTGCTGTTCCTAGCTGATCCTGTTACAATGAGTTGAATGCTAGAGGATTGTAAACTGTAGTACACAAGGCTACAGAGCTCTAAAGAGTTAAAGCTTGTCAGTAACTACGATAAACAAGCTTCTGTTTGACTGATATGATACAGGACGGAGTGATGTCGTTATGGTCAGACAGGGCAGCTACAGCAATAAGAGCAGAGAGAGAGGTCAGAAATCTAGAGAAAATTGTGTACATAAGCAGTAGATTAAATCTTCTCTATCTCCTAACCAAAGCAAAATCAAAACAGCAATGTATTCAGTAATAAGTTTTATTTACGTTTTCCTACATGTTTAAAGCAAATCATTGTGAGAAAACCACTTATATGTTTAATCACCCTTTCTACTTTTTAAGGGCATCATGGCCAAAGGGTATTTTTTTTACCATTGTTAACATAATGTTATATGTGTGTTTGAGGAACCTAGCCAGATATGTAAGTCCCTTTCCTCTACATTCCAAATCCTTCAAATTGCTCCCTAAAGGCATATGCAACTGATCATACTGTATATGTATGGAAAATGGCCCAAAATATTAAGGTTTAGTTCCAATTTCTGAATATCTGGAAGGGCACTGATTCTAGAAATTCTCCAAAAATATGAATCTAAAAAGCTCATTTTCTAAAAAAAAAAAAAAACAGATGAGGAGTAACCAACAGTGTCAGTACTGGGGGGTCTGGGGCCCACAGGGGAGTTGATTTGGGGGGGACCTACATACTGTACTTGAAATTATTTACACGGACCTCTCGGGACATAAATGCGCCCTTGTTACCACATTAATACAGTGTGCATAAAAGAACTATATTGTGTAGTACAATAGTAAAGAGATCACATATCTGTATCTAACACTTATGTCAGTCTTACATATCATAGACACTTGGCTAAGAAGCTCCATCCATTTTCCCCTCTCCACCCACATTACAATATCACCATCCACCTACATTTACAATATCCCCTCCACCCAATACCAATATCCCCTATACAATCGGGAAACATGTACGCTGCCGCACTATACATGCGCCGTATATCCTACAACTCCGCAATATAGAGAACCACAAGAGGTAATACATGAAAAAACTTTGAAGACTCTCGTTTCAATTTTTGATCAAAAGATGTTTAAGTGCCCCACGATGATTTCAATGTGATCACAAAATCGGGCAGTCCTATCCTAATCTTACCTCTCATCGAGCCAATCAGGCCTCTCGCTGGGTCAAACCGACCTCCATTATTAGAGAGGAAAAAATAAAAAAACACCCAACTGCAAAGCTTGCCCTTCTTATGACAGCTGTGAGATAGTTGGGCGGGGACAGAAACCCAAATGGAAGACCCCTTCCTTCCCATATAGCGTTAAAATCAATGGACACCAAGTTAACGTCTTGTTTCATGCACACAAAATACATTTCTGAAAAAAACGTATGCAAACCTGGGTGCCACTGGCAGCGGCTGCAGCAACATGTAATTATACTGTACACACACAAGACCGTCGCCTGCGATACATTCTGCAAAAAGGGCATATACACTACGTGGAAATCCCAAAGAATCATTTATGTATCTATCTACATGAAAAAAACTTTGAGACTCTCGGTTCACATATTTTGAAAATCAAAAGTGTTTAGATGCCACGATTTCATCGTGATCTCAAAATCGGGGCAGTCTATTCTATCGTTACTCTCATAGAGCCAATCATGGCTCTCGTGGGTCAACCGACCGCCATTATTCAGAGAGAAAAATAAAATACACCCAACCTTGCAAAGCTGCCCTTCTTATGACAGCCTGTGAGAGTGGGGCGGGGGACAGAAACCAAAATGGAAGAACACCACATTCCTTCCCATATAGGTTAATTCAATGTACACAAGTATAATCGTATTGTTTCTGAGACACAAAAACATTTCTAAAAACGTATGCTAACCTGGGTGCCACTAGCAGGGCTGCGGCACACATGTAATTATAAAAGTACATACAAAGACCGCCGCCCATAACTCGGCACACTACTGCAAAAAGGGCAATTACACTAGTGGAAATCCCTAAGAAGCAATTTATGCTCTCTTTCATACATGAAAATACTTGAGACTCTCGGGCTAACATATTTTGATCAAAAGATGTTTAAGCTGCCACGATTTCAACGTGATCTCAAAATCGGCGCCAGCCCTATGCTATCTTTACATCTAAATCGATGCCATTCAGGGACCTTCACTGGGTCAAACGACCCTCCTTTATTCTGAGAGAAAAAATAAAAATCACCAACCTGCAAGCTGCCCTCTTATGACAGCATGTGAGAGTGGGCGGGGACCAGAAAATGTTTTTGTGTTGGCAGAAACTTACGTTATACTTGGTACTTGAATTTTAAACCTATATGGGAAAGGAAGGGGTGCTTCCATTTTGGGTTTCTGTCCCCGCCCACTCACACTGGCTGTCATAAAAGAAGAGGCAGCTTTGCTGGTTGGGTGTGTTTTTATTTTTTCTATCTGAATATGGGAGGTCGGTTGACCCAGCGAGGAGGCGCTGATTGGTTCGATTGAGAGGTTAAAGATTGGATACGGACTGCACGATTTTGAGATCAGTTGAAAGTAGGGGGCACTTAACATCTTTTGATCAAAATATGTGAACAGAGAGTCTCAAAGTTTTTTCAGGTATGATAGATAGCATAAATGCTTCTTAGGGATTTCCACGTAGTGTATTGCCCTTTTTGCAGAATGTGCCGCTGGCGGTGCCTGTTGTGTGTGTACATGGTATATTACTGTGTGACCGCAGCACTGCCAGTGCACCCAGGTTTGCATACCGTTTTTTCAGAAAATGTTTTTGTGTGCAGGAACATACGATATACTTGGTGTACATTGATTTTACCTTTAGGGAAGGATAGGGGTGCTTCCATTTTGGGTTTCTGTCCCGACCACTCTCACAGGCTGTCATAAGAAGGGGCAGCTAGCAGGTTGGTGTTTTTTATTTTTTCTCTCTGAATATTGGAGGTCGGTTGATCCGCGAGGAGGCCTGGCCCGTGATTGGCTCGATTGAGAGGTAAAGATAGGATAGGACTGACGATTTTGAGATCTCGTTGTAAGAAGTGGGTCATCTTTAACATCTTTTGATCATAAATATGTGAACCGAGAGTCTCAAAGTTTTTTCATGTATGTTGATAGCATAAATGCTTCTTTAGGATTTCGAGCTAGTGTATTGCCATTTTTGCAGAATTGTGCCGCTGGCGGCGGTCTGTGTGTGTAAATGTATAAATTACATGTGTGCCGCAGCCTGCAAGTGCACCCAGGTTTGCATTAGTTTTTTCAGAATTGTATTTGTGTGCGAGGTACATACGTATACTTGGGTGTACATTGATTTTAACCTTATGGGAAGGAAGGGGTGTGGCTTTCCCTTTTGGGTTTCTGTCCCGCCCACTCTACAGGCTTGTCATAAGAGGGCATGCTTTGCAGGTTGGGTGTTTTTTATTTTCTTCTCTTCTGAATAATGGCGGTTCGGTTGACCCAGCGAGAGGCCTGATTGGCTCGATTGAGAGGTAACGATGGATAGGACTGCCCGATTTTGAGGGATCACATTGAAAGTGTGGGAAGCTTAAACTTCTTTTGAATCAAAATATGTGAAACGAGGGAGTCTCAAAAGTTTTTTTCTTGTGATGATAGATAGCATAAATGATTCTGTAGGGATTTCCACGTAGTGTATTGACTCTTTTTTAGGAATGTAGCCGCTGGCGGCGCGTCTGTGTGTGTAACTTGTATATTTACATGTGTGCAGCAGCCCTGCCAGGTGGCACCCAGGTTTGCATACGTTTTTTCAGAATGTTTTTGTGTGCAGAAAACATACGTTATACTTGGTTTACATTGATTTTAACCTATATGGGAAGGAAGGGGTCTGCTTCCATTTTTGCGGTTTCGGTCCCCGCCCACTCTCACAGGCTGTCATAAGAAGGGGCAGCTTTGCTGGGTTGGGTGTTTTTTATTATTTCTCTCTGAATAATGCGAGGTCGGTTGACCCAGCGAGAGGCCTTATTGGCTCGATTGAGAGGTAAAGATAGGATAGGATTGCCCGATTTTGAGATTCACGTTGAAAGTCAGGGTGGGGCTGCTAAACTTCTTTGATCAAAATATGGTGAAACGAGTGTCTCAAAGTTTTTTCATGTTTGATAGATTGCATAAATGCTTCTTTAGGGATTCTCGACGTAGTGTATGAACCTTTTTGCAGAAATGTGTCCCGCTGGCGGCCGGTCTGTGTGTTTGGACATGATAATTACTAATGTGTGCCGTCAGCGCTTGACAGTGGCCACCCAGGTTCTGCATATGTTTTTTCAGAATGTTTTTGTGTGCAGAAAACATACGTATACTGGGTGTACATTGATTTTAAACTATATGGGAGGAAGAAGGGTGCTTTTCCATTTGGGTTTCTGTCCCGCCCACTCTCACAGGCTGTCATAGAAGGGCTGCTTTGCAGGTTGGGTTGTTTTTTTTTTTTTCTCTCTGAATAATGGGAGGTCGGTTGACCCAGGCGAGGCCGGATTGGCTGATGAGAGGTAAAGATTAGGATTAGGACTTGCCGATTTTGAGGGATCACGTTTGAAGTCGTGGGCAGCTTAAACCTTCTTTTGATCAAAATATGTGAAGCAGAGAGTCTAAAGTTGTTTCATGTATGATAGATAGCCATTAATTGCTTCTTTAGGGATTTCGACGTAGTGTATTGCCCATTTTCTGCACATAAGAGCGTCAGCACAAGCTCAGGTTATAACCTACAAACACCACCATATTGTAGACCCACATGAGAGGTCAGTCAGCCGCTCAGGTAATAACCTCAACACGCCATATAGAGTCCACATAGAGGTCAGGACTCCAGTCAGGTAGTAACCTACAACCATTCACCATATAGAGACAAACATAGAGGATCAGACACCAGCTCGGTATAACCTACAACACATGCCATATTAGGAGGGACCACATAGAGTCAGACACCAGCTCAGGTTTAACCTTACAACACCGCCTTATAGAGACCACATAGAGGGTCTGACACCAGCTCGGTATAACCTACAACACCACCATATAGAGAAAACACATAGAGGTCAGACACCAGCTAAGGTATAAACCTTACAACATCACAATATAGAGACAAACATAGTGGTTCAGACACCAGATCTGGTATAACCTACAACATCGCCATATGGAGACCACATAGAGGTCTGACACCAGCTCAGTATAACTACAAACCTGCCAGATGAGACCACATAGAGGTCATACACCAGCTCAGGTATAACCTAACACACCCCACTTTAAGAGATCACTTAGAGGTCAGACACCGCTAAGGTATAACCTACAACACCACCATATAGGAGACACTAGAAGTCAGACACCAGCATCAGGTATTTCCTACAACACCGCCATATAGAGACAGACTGGTCAGACACCAGCTCAGCTGTAACCTACAACACCACCATTAGAGACACACAGTGTTCAGACACCACCTCTGGTATAACTTAGAAAACTGCCATTATAGAGACCACTTAAGAGGTCAGACACCTAGCTCAGTATAACCTACAACACCGCCATATATAGAGAACCAAATAGTGGTCAGATACTGATCAGGTATAACCTACAACACCACATATAGAGTGCTCAGTGTGGTCAGACACCAGCTCAGGTATAACCTACAAACACCACCACATAGAGGACCACCTAGAGGTCAGACACCAGCTTCAGTATTAACCTACACACCACATATAGAGAACACATAGAGGTCAGAACACCAGCTCGGGTATAACCTAACAACACCCACAATTTAGTGAACCACCTAGTGGTCAGACACCAGTCAGGTATAACCTACATCACCGCCTTATAGAGACCACCTAGTGGTCAAGACACCTGCTCAGGTATAATCCTACAACAAGGCCATATAGAGACCCATAGAGGTCAGACAACCAAGCTCAGGTATAACTACAACACTCCATATTAGAGACAAACAGAGGTCAGACACCAGTTTCAGGTATAACTACATCACCACCATATAGAGACAACACAGGGTCAGACACCAGCTCAGTTATATCCTACTACCCACCATAATAGAGACCACATAGAGGTCAGAAATCAGCTCAGGTGTAACCTACAACACCCCTATATAGAGACCAAATAGAGGTCAGGTATAACCTACAACACCGCCATATAGAGACCAAAGAGGTCAGGTATAACTACACATCGCCATATAGAGAACCACATAGAGGTCAGACACAGCTCAGGTATAACCTACTACATCATCATATAGAGACCACATAGAGGTCAGACATCAGCTCAGGGATAACCTACACTGCCATATAGAGACCACATAGAGCTCGACACCTGCTCAGGTATAACTACAACACTGCCATCATAGAGACACGATAGGGTCAGACCCAGCTAGGTATAACATACAAAACCACCATATGAGACCACATGAGGTCTGACTCAAGTTCACGGTCAACCATCACATTACATATAAAAAGTTAACCAACCTGCCAGTGGACCCAGGTTTGCATATTGTTTTTTCAGAAATGTTTTTTTGTGCGAAAATACGATGTATTTGGTGTATGTTTGCTTTAATCTATATGGTGGAGGGATGGGGGTGCCTCCATTTTGGTTCTCTGCACTAAGCCCAATTTACCGAGCTGTTATAAAAGTTGCAGTTGCGGTTGGGTTTTTTTTTTTTTTTCCTCTCTGGATAATGGAGGTCGGTTTTGCCTCAGTGTGAGGCCTGATTTGGCTCTATCTAGAGGTTAAGATAGTTAGGTCTGCCCGACATGAGATACACGTTGAAAGTCGTGGGCAGCTTAAGTATTTTTTGATCAAAATATGTGAACCGAGAATCTCAAAGTTTTTTCCCTTTGTAGTCATGGCCCCCTGTAGGTAGCCAGTGCCCCCCTGTAGGTAGTCAGGGCCCCCTTAGATTGGCCAGGTCCCCCATATAGGTAAGCCAGGGCCCCCCTAGTAGGCCTGGGCCCCCCTTGTAGCCAGTGTACCCCCTTTGTTAGCAGTCCCCTAGTAGCCAGTGGCCCTCCCTAGTAGCCAGTGCCCCCCCCTAGTAGCCAGTGGCACCCTAGTAGTCAGGGCCCCCGAGTAGACAGGGGCCCCCGAGTAGTCAGCGCCCCCCTAGTAGGCCAGTGTCACCCTAGTAGTCAGGGGCCCCGCCTAGTAGCGCCAGAGGCCCCCCTAGTTGCAGTGGGCCGCCTAGTAGCCAGTGGCCCCCTAATAGCCAGTTTCTCCACATCTAGTAGCAGTGTCCCCCCCCTTAATAGCCAGTTCCCCCTAGTAGCAGTGTTCCCCCTAGTAGTCAGGGCCACCCTAGTTGTCAGGGCCCCCTAGTAGCCAGTGCCCCCCTAATAGCCTGTGGCCCCTCCTATTAGTAGCCATGGCCCCCCTAGAAGACAAGTGTCCCCCCTAGTAGCCAGTTCCCCCCTAATTGCCTGTGTCTCCCTATGTAGCCTGTGTCCTCCCTCGTAGTCTGGGCCCCCCTAGTTGTCAGGGCCCCCTAGTAGCCAGTGGCCCAACCTAGTAGCAGTGGCCCCCCTTGTAGCAGAGTTCCCACTCGTAGTCCGTGGCCCCCCCTAGTAGCCAGTGGCCCCCTAGTAGTCAGGGCCCCTGTAGGTAGTTTAAAAAAAAAAAAAAAAAACAACCACTTACCCGGCTCCGGCTCCCGCCGCTCCAAGCTGCCACCGGCTCCGTACTGCGGTCCTGCATAGGCGGCGCGGTGAAGTGACATCACCGCACCGCCTACATCAGCAGTAGGTGCTGGCGCCCAGCAAGCTTAAGGCCTAGTGCCATAGGCCTGGCAGGGAGATCAGCGGAGCGCAGCGCTAGTGGCGCGGTTCTCCGCTGACACCGTGCAGCCCCGGGAGTCAGGGACATTAGTCCCCGGCTACCGGTGTCCAGTGACCAGATGCGCGGCCGGGCCCCGGGGTGCGACGACACTGCCTCCGGGGCCCACAGTGGCTCGGGTGGGCCGGGGGGGGGGGCACCGGGGGATTCACCGATCCCCCAGCAGCCCAGTCCGAGCCTGGTAACCAATATGATGTTTGTGTATGGTGACCACTTGGCTTTCTCCTCCTGGGTTACATGGAGAGTAGCATACCATATTTTTATTGCAAACAGCATTATAAGAGGTAGAGCAATTATATTGCTACCGGGATTCCTCAGCAAGAGGGGACAATGTTGAATCATAATTAGAGGGACATACAACAATGAGCATAAACCAATTGACTAGCTAAATAGTAGACGTAAAAACAAGAAAGAACCAGTCCCCCTCCTCTGTAAGTAGGCAGAGCGTTTTTATTTTAATTTGAAGGTGAAACACACCTACTGTATTTTAGTAATATTTTTAGTGCATAAATGAAACTGGAACTGGTATTTGGCCTTGTATGTAAATACCTTTATAGCTAAATCAAATAAGGATACAAAAATTTTAGACAAGTGGGAATGGGGTGGGATAAATTATATGTATTATTGCTCTAATGCAAGCATATCATTTAGATTGGATTTCCAAAGTACAGCAGCTTCATAGTACTCTTAGAAATTAGTCACTGTCCCTTAAGGTCTTATATTACAACCACACACTTATCAAAAAAGCCATAAAAACTACTATGAATCACTACAAAAAAACGTACAGTAGCAATAAGGATTAGGGAAGGAGGGGTAAAAATGCCATCCACAAACAATAATGCATAGCACATAACATTATATAAGGACTGTTCATGAAAGATAACAGCATATAACAAAATAAAACGTAGGAAAATAAACCATATCATCTCATCTCAATATAATAGTACATATTATAAATCCCACAATAACATAATACTTCATCTAAAGGTGAAAAACATGAATAGTCCCCCTCACCAAGTTACCTGTATCAGCTACCGCAAAACAGCACAATCCCGACGCGTGTTTCGCATTAGACTTCCTCTGGAGGACCTGTGTACTATTATATTGAGTGATATTTAAACCTGCCTCTTACTTTATCTGTTGCCTGTGATTTCTTTTGCTGTCCTGGCTCCTGTTCCTTTGAGAATCTGCATTCTGAATATAGATCCTGGCTTATGACTCTGGTTATGTTATGATATTATGTCTGATGAAGAGAGCTAGTACTCTCGAAAACTTACCATCAAATATACTCAGTTAGCCTCTAAAAGGTATCATCTGGTTTCTTCACTCCTCTACTATTTTCTATGGCTAACATGGTGCAACTTTATACTACTTGAAAAATACTAATCAGTATAGAAACTGCAAACTTTAAAGGAGTTTTGCCACGATCTAATGTTGACGTGGGATCCTCCAAAATGGGTAATTAATCACTTTTCTAAATATATGTCATTAAAAAAGTGAAGCCTGTGAGAGCTACAGCCTTCCTTAAATGGCATTAGTTTCCTGACTGTTTACATTAGATACGATCAGGAGCTGACAGGAGCAGATCTGGCCGCGTTTGCGTTTTTTGTACTTCACATCTGATGGCAGGGAACGTGAACGAGCTTTGAAGGGACTGGGAAGAAAAGATCCTGTGTCTTTTGTATAGAGAATCCACTGGTTGTAATGTAATTATCTGAGTAAACATGAAGACGCTCCCTGGATCCCTGCTCAGCCCTCCTCCGACCCCTGCAGCAGTTCTTGAACAAATGAAAGGATGCTGCCTGCTCGGAGCTTATCTTCTCTCCTAAGCAGATAAGAGGGAAAAAACAAAACCCGTATAACTTGTGCACAACACAGTTATCCCCTGTGGATTAGCCAAATAACATGTTTGCTCAAGTATAGAGACTGATTATCAGGAGCGTGCATGGGAGGTGGAGCGTGGGCATCAAGAGGAGGTAAATTGTTTTTTAAAACACAGAAACACAACGCCCCTTTTTCAAGCCTCAAGAGGGGACTATCAGCCTGGTAAGTCAGTAACTCACTTCTTGGGAAAACCAATTTAACCATGTATTATGGAACTCTAGAATTTATGAAAGAATTAATATCCATCAATATGTACCTTCCTTCTCACCTTGGTTTCAGCACTGGAGTCTATTCCCGATCTTCTGTTTACCTCCAAATGGGACATTGCCACAGCAGTTGCAGCAGTCACGTGTCTTTGCCTAAAGTGAAAAGCTTCAAATGTTGATGCAATGCAGAGGCATATGATTGCTGCAGTCAATCAGTGGCTGCTGTGGTGACATCTCATCTAGAAGTAAACAGAAAGTCAAGGAAAGAGCAGTGAAA
>JAODAL010004618.1:0-153998 GCA_025379985.1 Phyllomedusa bahiana
TCAACCCGTACTAATATCCGTCGGCGTCTGAATATGAACGAGGGACTGTATGGAGGAAATACCCAGGAAGACCCCCCACTTCTTACCCTTGAGACATAAAACAGAGCCAGGCTAGGAGTTTGTCAAAACTTACTCTTGAGAAAGCCTCAAATGTTTTGGAAGAATGTTTCTCGTGGTCGAAGATGAGACAAAAGTCGAGCTTTTTTGGGAAAAGGCATCAAACATAGAGTGTTATAGTAAAATAAAAAGAGCATCCAAAGAAAAGAACCCCGGTCCCCCTGGCAGTCAGACATGGCAGGAGTTTCCCTGATGTTTTGGGTTGCTTTGCTAGCCTCTGGCACTGGATGCTTGGACCGTGTGCATGGCATTATGAAAGTCTGAAGACTACCAACACATTTTTTTCAGCATAATGTAGGGCCCAGTGTAGAAAGCTAGGTTCTCCCTCAAGGTCATATGGGTCTTCCAGCAGGACAATGACGCCCAAACACACTTCAAAAATCACTAGAAAATTGGTTTTGGATATAAAGCTCTGGAGACTTCTAAAGTGGCCATCAATGAGTCCCAGACTTAATCCCAATAGAACAACCTGTGGAGAGATCTCAAAATGGCAGAGAATCAAAATCTATCATGACCCGGAGGCAGTTTGCCAAAGGAAAGAAGGGCTAAAATTCCAGCAGGTGATCATTGTAAGAAATCATTGATGTTGACCGGAAGCGGTGTTCACAGTTTAATTTGGCTAAAGGGTTGTGGCACCCAGTTTAAGTCCTGATGGCGACAATACTTTTGGTCCGGCCCATTTTTTTGGAGTTTTGTGTGAAATGATCATGATTTTGAAGTTTTGATCAATCTCTTTTGTGTTTTTTTCATTGCAAAGCAAAATAAATGAAGATAATAAACCAAAGAATTTGTGATTGCAATAATTTTTTCAGGAATAGACTGAGTATTATCTGACAGAATTGCAGTGTGCCAAATACTTTGGCCACCACAGTAGATAGATAGATAGATAGATTAGATATATAGAAGATAGATAGATAATGTAGATAGATAATAGATAGATAGATAGATAGATAATAGATAGATAGATATATAGATAAAATAGATATGAGATAGATGAATATGAGATAGATAGATGATAGATATGATAGATAGAAACATAATATAAAGATAGATATGAGATAGATAGGAGACTAGATATGAGATTATAGATATGAGAATTAGATAAATAGATAGATAGAGTAATAGATATAATATATAGATAATAGATAGATAGATAGATAGATAGATATGAATAGATAGATTAGATGATATGAGAGATAGAATAGATAGATAGATAATAATAGATAGATAGATATGAGATAGGATAGAAATAGATAGATAGATAGATATGAGAGATATGATAGGAATAGATAGATATAGATAGATAGAAGATAATAGAATAGATAGATTAGATAGGAGATAATAGATAATAGATACATTTATAGATAGATACATAGATATGAGATAGATGAAATGAGATATAAATGAGATAGATAGATATAAGATAGATAGATAATAGATATATAGATAAGAAATACTACTATATAGATATATACATAGATATGATGATAGATAGGAGTAGAAAGATAAGAGATAGTAAAGATATCTAATAGATAGATATGAGATAATAATAGATAGATAGATAGATAAGATAGATAGGATTTGAATTAATAGATAGATATGAAGAAGATAGAATAGATAGATAGATAGATAGATAGATAGATAGATAGTATAATATTAGATAGATAGATATGAATAGATAGATATATAGATAGATAATGAGATATATAGATAGGAGATAGATAAATAAAATATGAAGATATATAAAAAGAATATATAGGATAGATAGAATAGATAGATAGATAAGATAGATAGATAGGAGATAGATAGATAATATGAGATAGATAGATATGAGATAGATAGATAGATAGATATATATGAGATAGTATAGATATTATTATTAGATAGAAAGATAGATATATAGATATGATAGATAGATAATAGATAGATATAGATATATAGATAGGAGATAGATAGATATTAGTATAGATAGGATAATAGCTTATAAAGAATAATTATGAGATATATAAGATAGGAAATTAGATAGTATATGAGAATAATAGATAGATATGAGATAGATAGATAGATAGATAATAGATAGATAGATATATTAAGATAGATAGATAGATAGATATGAGATAGATAGATAGGAGATAGATAGATGGATGGTAGATATGAGATAGATAGATGGATAGATAGATAGATAGATAGATAGATAGATAGATAGATAGATAGATATGGGATAGATAGATAGAGACAGAGATATGAGATAGAGAGATATGAGATAGATAGATATGAGATAGATAGACAGAGATATGAGATAGATAGATATGAGACAGATAGATTAGATAGATAGATAAGATGATAGATAGATATAAATGAGATAGATTAGATAGATATAGAGTAGATGTAATTGGTGAGATAGAGATATATAGATAGATAGATAGATATATAGATAGATAGATAGATAGATAGATAGATAGATATGAGATAGATAGATAGATATGAGATAGAGAGATATGAGATAGATAGATATGAGATAGATAGATATGAGATAGATAGGTTATGAGATAGACAGATAGAGCAGGACTGCTCCCATACATATTTCCTTCTTTGAGAAACATTAATTCTACAATTAGAGCTTTTGTATCGTGTGGTAACTTCATTTGTGCACATACATATTGTCTTGTAGGAGAAATCCAATGTAGAACAAAAGTCAAATTTGGAAAAAACAAAAGCATGATGAAAACCAGGCAAATACAGTCTCCTGGATTGTGTCGTTACACAGTACTTTCAGGCTAATTACTAGAGCATGGTTATGGAGAGTAACCTGAGGGTTCAGTCCTTGAAAGACAGACAAATTACATGCAGCCCTTCCTTGTCAGTGCCTGGAGAGCCCTGCAGCACGGAAGAAACTCATGTAACAAGAGCAAATAATAAGTGCCGTTCTTGTAGCGTCTAACTGTACATAAAGACAGAACACATTTTCATCAGCGATAGCGTTGGCTGGAACGGAATACCATTCATGATAATCCATCACGTAACATTTTTATTGGGGATGAAACACAACTCTCTGCCTGAGTTACATATCTTTTTGCAGTAACATTTTTAGTGGTCAGTTCCCGGTAGACATTGGCTTGATTGAATAATGCAGTGTTTTATCCCCTTGAGTTTTCTAATATTCCCATTAGTCCTCTTAAATCCAAGCTAAATATACTCAATGTAACCAATCTTTCCATGTAGCTCGCACCTGAAAAACCACTAATTATTTGTCTTACTCCACGCCGTTCTTTGGTAAGACTCTAGGCCTCTCGAGAGCCCGTAGAGTCAGCTACAAATCAGTAAGACTAACTAACAATCTGGTTCTTCAATGACAGGAACACTTCAGAATGATTTCAAAAGATGAGTGTATGTAGGAGAGACAAAAACTCACCGGCTATTTTAAATAGTAGTATTGAAAAAAAAATAAAAAAAAGAAAGAAAAAAATATATATATCGAGTCAGATTCCCCGGTTACGAACAGGATATGTACGTATGTTTGTTTCTTAAGTTGAATTTGTTATGTAATTCAGCAGAACAGGTATTATATTTATTAAATGTAACTCCAGTACAAAAGTTTTTTATTTTTATTACATTTTGGATAGTGCAGGGAAGGGTTTTTAAATACTTGTTTTTGATGTCTGTTCCCTTTTTAAGAGATTTCAACCTTATTTCCAGGGTCACACTCTCGAACTGCTGTGTAGGCATGCTGGGCACTTGGTCGTTCCACAGCTACTATCTGCTGAGGAACATGGAAACTACAAGTGTCAGCAATGCCACCATAATGTCTCAAGTTCTCTCCTTTCCGCTTAGGGAACTAGGTGACATATGTAAGCGGAATCAATTGTAAGTTGGGAATGCCTGTATATATATATTTTATATATATATATATATATAATATATATATATTATATATATATATAGTGTAGGGGGGGGGGGGAATATATATATATATATATATATAATCTTTAAAAATATTTTTTAAAGAACTTTTATATAAGTTGCATAACATAGAAAAAAATCATTAATGGTCTTTTATTCTACAACGAAGGAGCCTACCAACTCAATGAATAGTTACACATTGGCAATTCCTTTTCCTTCCTCTGCTTTAAGGCTTACTTTCAGCACCTTCAAACACATTTGTACAAGGAATGCCCACCATCCCGTAGATTATACAACAAAGGCTGTCCCCCAGAATTAATAACAGGGAGGTGGAAAAGTCCCCATTGGAGCAATTCAAAACCATTAAATAATTGCAAACCCAGAGATTTTTTGGGTGGGCTAATACATAATTTAGATTTCTGTTCGTCAATCGGTTGGCTGCTTTAAGATTAATCCAAGACCGTTCCCACCATCATCCCATCTAAGTGGGTTTTTTTTCCCAGGATTTATGTAATTAATGGGTCCAAGGTTCGGCAGAAGACTAACCATGACAGGAATAATATCATGAAAATTTGGAGCCAACCATGAAAGTTCCCGATTCACTAATAAACCTAATGGTCCAACATTGCCATTGTACGTAAGCAACTAAATATTCCAATACATATACAGTACATGTATAGGTTCTATTATACCGTAAAGTATGGCCTCCAGAAATCCTCTCCTTCTGGGTGAACCCAAGCAGGATTTCAAATGCCAAGAAATATGTTCTCCTTACTTTAACCTAATTTTTAGGTTAGGCCTTGTCCCACCCCCACAATAAGGACTTATCTAAACAACGATATTAACTTTAGGCCATAAATTTCAAGGCGATACTTTAGGATTTTTTTTACTTTACATAAGTAGTTTTTTTTCTCTTCCCTCTCGCCCTCTAATTTCAGGACTATGGGATTATTAGCTAACCAGGGCTTGTTGGAGTCGGCCAAGCCAAAGCCCCCCGACTCCTCAATTTCCCCAAACCTCCTGACTCCTGACCTCCCCACATACACGGCGCCAATGTTTTTTTTTAATTTGGTAAATTTACTGTAATTAATAATGGTAACCATCAGGGTGTTTTATCCCCTATTGATACAAATAAATCAAGCTATAAAGGTTAGAACAGAAACACTGAGAAAGCAAAATGGTAAACAATGTTTGATCTTTTGAACACTTGTGGGTAAGTTAAAGAAAAAAAGCTGTAATTTGTGTATCCAAGTCCCCATCTGCACACAATTGGGAATGTGTAGAAGAGACCGTGGTATCAGATTTTTGCTTCAATACATTCTTTTAATCTGATTCAGACCCCAAAAGGAATTCCTAAGGCAGAAACTGAAAACCCAAAAGGTGGATTTCCCAAATACTAACAAAATAATAAAAAATTAAACATTTTGATTTTTTAAGGAGCAAAACAGGTAAACAATGAAAGTTACAGGAAAATCTGCAGAAACTAAGCAGATGCATAAATACTTGCAAGTCATAATTTTTATGTATAAATAATGCAAGATGAACTGTATATAAAATTACAGTAGCCGCATGGCCCACATAGCTGTAGTGTAAAATGGTGAGATATGGAGCCTGAAGGTCAACGATTGTTATTTCAAACCATTGTTTTTTTTTACCATTTTGCTTGTAAGTGGTTAAAATATATTTATAGGATATTACCTTTAAAAAAACAATACCAAAAAATTTTAAATATGCATAAACACTGCAGAACATTGTTGGTGGAGTCCCCCCCTTCCTGAAATTTGTTTTTTTTTCTGAAAATAAAGCCATATGCCCTAACACCAGACCTGCCATACATGAACCTCACATCTGACTCATTGAATTTCCAGGCTAGATAACGGCCTCTCCTCTAACACTAACTTTTGGGTTGGTGGGCAAAGCCGGTGACCTCACAGGGGCAAACATTCTTCTAAACAATGGTCCAAGGTTATAAAGGAATTGCCGCCCTCAGCCCACAGTCTAGGTCTGATGATGGTTTTGATGCCGTACAACTTTGTCCTTTGAAATAGTCAAGATGAAAAATTTTTTGCTAAAAATCTGTTTTTTTGGCACATACCCTATAAATCTTTTCCCCTGGGGCAGCGCTTTTTTGCCCCAGCACCCAATGTCCAAATCAAATTTAAACACTCCTCACTATCACTCCAATGTGATGAGGCTGAAAGATATGGAGCAGCAGCCACCGACAGACCCCAATTTCCTCCCCTTTGCCTCATGCACTGCATCGAACCTACTGGACCAATTTACTTAATGATATATTTTTTGGGAGTTTGTTTTCCTATTTTTTAAAAATGTACACTCCGACTCTTGCAAAATAGGCACAGACTCCGACTCCACGACTCCGACTCCACAGCCCTGTGCTAACCCGAGTCACTCCTACCGGAGAAAAATTTGAGGATCAGCTTAAAAGAATCGCCATGTCCATTCTTTTTTTTTTCGCACTAAGGATTTGAAATCCATGGTGTCAAAGACCGGTGCTATATATTCCACCGAGTCAACTACAGTGGGCCTTTCAAATGAATGGCAAAGTAAGACTCAAAGGGAAATTTTAACATGGAAATCATAGCTTGGCAATTCCTCCGTTAAAAATCCACGAAGTGAACATACCCTAAAAAGCTACCCAGCGTAGGCAAAAATGGGTCCTTTTGAATTTTTGTTAAAGGAACTAATAGACGATCAGTAAAACTCACACCGTTTTTATAATCCCCAGAAGGATAGTTTTTTTTTCCATCAGAAATATTTTTTTTCTGTAAAATGTGTTATTCCTCTACAAAAAAATTGAAAACCCATGTTTATAGACATAGGAAAAACTTGAACCCTTTTTTTAATTTTAAATAATTTTATTCAAGATTTTTTTTGAATGGGAGTCCCACAGAGTTTGAGGTTAACTGGTTGATACTCCTTACCCAGCCAATTGGTGGCTCCTTCCTGGAGAAGCCAATACCAGGTTCCAGGGGGTTTCTTCTCCTAGCAAAAGAACCCCTGGCTTATTTATTTTTAATTTTAACAAACATCACTTTACAAAAGAAAAGCAAGCAAAAGAACACTTCTGCAAAACGCATCCTTACTAAAATAATCAACTTATTTCCATGGTGTTTGGGACAGAACATTAAATAACAACGGTTTAGATTGAAAAAAAATATTTGAATGAAGTAATGTTCCATTGAAAAAAAAAAAAAAAACTTGGGAACAAACAAATATTAAACATCTCTATTCCCACAAAGGATGAAAAGCAATAAAAGGCCATATGTAATTCCCAGAAATAACCTTGGAAAAATTATAGTTTTATAGCCCAACTATATGGATATAGTGAAAAAGCAATGGACTCAAAATTCTGCACAACAATAAATGTACAG
The DNA here is from genome assembly GCA_025379985.1 of Phyllomedusa bahiana. Taxonomy (NCBI): domain Eukaryota; kingdom Metazoa; phylum Chordata; class Amphibia; order Anura; family Hylidae; genus Phyllomedusa; species Phyllomedusa bahiana. The sequence continues at coordinate 7,410 of JAODAL010004618.1, forward strand.
TTTTCAAAGAAGATTTCAACTCATAAGGCAATTTCTAGGCTTTCCAGATACCATACATAGGGGTATACCCATTTCAGAAATGTTTATGGCATATGGAACTAAAAAGGAAGAGGACACACCAATGGAAACGCAGCACCCCCAAGTAACTAACCCCTTCAATAAATACATTCTAATAATACAATATGAGACAAATTCACATATCAATCCTGAAGACAATAAAAATGCCAAAAAAAGAACAGTACCAATTAAAAATACAGTAATTGGCCGAACTGTAGCAAATTCATAAGGGTATAAACAACAGTATGGTATTTGTCCAGGGTAAACCCCCCAGAACAATGAACAGACAGGCACAAGACGGAGAGCACAAAACGTTAGGACCCCTCACAATTGGTCCCCTGCCCTACTTGCCTACCTGCCAAACCCAAGGCCAGTTGACTCCAACTGTATAGGCTGTCCCTATCTTAAATAAGTGGCACAAACAAAAAAACAGACAACAAAAACCAATAGAGTAGTCCAACCATCAGTTCAATTATCAAGGTAGTTGTCAAAGAGCCGAAAAGACCACCTGTGGAGAGGCTACAGAAGAACCCCACTGTGATCAACAGGTTACAAATTGGTTCAAAAGACAACAATACGTCATGCACTCTACACGGCCTCCCCATGACCTGTTATGCATGCTCAACACCCTTCATGGCCCTATACGAACGCTCAACGCCTCCATGCCTGTCTGCACACCTCAACCATGAAAAGACTCCCAATTGCTGGGAAACAAAAAAGCATGTTTCAAGAGCGTTTAAACGTTTGCTCAACAAAACAATTATAGACAACCTGTGAAATTACTGGAGAGCAAAATAGTCTGTTCAGATAAGCCAAATTTTTAAATAAAACGTTTTTTGATGCCCATAATACACAACAAGTTTGAGGGCCAAAAGGCCTCCCCGCATATAACCCCCCAAACACAACCAACCAGTGGATTATGAATTGTGGAACATCATGGTGGGTGTGTGGCTGTTATATCCAACATACTCACTGGCCAAACTTCAATATAATTGAAGGAAAGGGATGAATGGACAATTGTACATGAGACCAATCTTGATAAAAAATCTGCTGGCCATCTACCAGAATGAATTGACCAATAAAATAAAGGGGTTCCTAAATTTGAGGAAGACAATGATCACCAAACCACCCCGCGGCCAAGGAAACCCGTCCATTTGGTTTTCAAAGAGGAGAAAGATAAAACTGCGATAGAATGACAACAGCCAATCCCCACGAGCTGATCCAATAGAAAGGTCTAATGGAGAAGAACTAAAGCTCATAGTTCATAGAACGAGCCACGGCAGCTTTCAGCATTTTTGGTGACTTGTTCAATACTTGTAACACCCCCTCTATCAGATAGTCGTGATTTGGGGCCCTTTATTCGCTTCCCTATAGCTCTTTATATACTTCACTCAATAATTCCATTATAGGATTACACTTCCCTTTGGGAACTATACTTGATTCTATAACATGGTAGGGTACCTCTGCCTTCTAATAAGTTAAAAGCAGTTAAAAATTAAATACTCAGTGGTATCCAAAACTTAAGGAAAAAATTTTTTTATCCAGCATCCAAAATTTTGGAAAATAGGTGTAAAGATTAAAAAATCACACGATTAGCTCAACATGCATTAGAAGACTGATTTATTCCTCCCTTTGGATTAGTCCGTTACCTCAAAAAAATGGGGAGGCTATCCATGCACCCCGCCATCCACGTTCGGTCCCACAAGACCAACAAACCAATGCCATCAGTATGCGGTAAAGCCTATTCTGTTACTTTGTTAAAATTCAGTGAAATATCTGTCTCCTGACGTCTGCAGAGTGCTGGCATTGTTCGTTTCTTCTTTCTTCCTTCTGTGTCTTAGATCACGAGACCTTCCTCTGTCCCCTCTCCCACGTGCCATCTTGGCTGGGCTTTTCGTAGTGCATGATGGTTCTCTTAAAGGGTTGTCTCACTACTTCAAATTTTATCATCCTCACACCTCCTATTTTGTCGTTTCATTTTTTTAATTTCCGAGGGGCGTGTTGTACTGGTTTTTTTACTGGCTACTACCTGTCCCCCTTGTGCAAGTTGACAAACTGTTTGGAGACACCCAGGTCCTGTAAAGCTATAGCAAAATGTACCCTTTTATTAGATCCTTTAAAATATTCAAAGTATATCATTACCATACCCCAAAAACTAATCCACTAGAAAAACTACTATCCCCTATCAATAACCCTAACATTACCTTATCATTGATCCAGGTATTCGCCCACTGGATTAAGGTCATATGCATCTATATTTTTTTTTCTTTGGCCCGTACCTGATGTAGTATGGATTGTATAATACCCTTTTACTACTATACTGCTTTTTTTTTTGGGAACAGCATAAAACTTGTCCTGCCTTCACCTCTTTGATTATCTTGTCTATTGAGGCAGTAACTGTAACCCTTTTTTGTGTCGCATATAGGTCATAATTCGCTGTAGCCATTTTTCTTTGCTTTTCACAATATTTAGGCAGATAGGACTGCACTTGTGACTACAATTGATAATAGGGTACCGTAACTTGAACCTCGTGATATACATTTTCCGGTGTGGGCAAGTAAGTGTATTCTTTTCATTTGTCCTACACTTTACAGATGTGTATCCCGCTGTAGTCTGGTTCATCTCAGTGCTTTTTCTCTAAGGGGCTAAACACAATATTGACATCCCTATATTTCAAATTTTCAACCATCTTAAAGAGGATTTAATATTTTTTTAATATAATAGAAAAATATGGGTAGACCATCGCTAGAGCAATTGAGGATCGGTCGGGCCGTCCATTTTGGACGGAAACCTGAACAATGAATAAGAAAGGGTACAGTTTTATTGAAAGGGGATAGTAGTTTTTCTAGTGATAGTTTTTTGGGTAATGATATACTTTTGTGTGATTGAACCATATATTTAAAGCACACGGTTCAAACCTGGCGCCCTCCAGCTGTTGGGAAACTACAACTCCCATCATTTATTTGTATAATCTATAACATGGGCATGATGTAAGTTGTATTTTTAACCCAACAGCTTGTAGGCCCGCCAGTTGACACACCGTGTTTTTAAATGACCATTAAAGGTTACATCTTAGAGTAGGGATTTTGTTGTCCTTTTTTTGCTTTGATTTTTGTTATGCTCGCAAATTCAAGTAATTTATTATGTTTTTGCTGTCCTGGTAATCTATATCAACCATGTGCAGGGCCAGCCTAATCATAAGGGATTTGAAACAGGTCGTATCTATAAAACCATGCTGGTAGCCTATCAGAGATGATTGAACATGTCCTGTTAGCTATAGCAAACCAGTGCTGGCAAGCCTATCATAAAGAAATTGAACGAGGTTCTGTAGCTAATAGAAAACCATGGCTGCTGGCAGCCTATCAGATAGATGGAAACCAAGGTCCTGTAGCTATAGCAAACCGTGAGCTGGCACCGGGCCTATCAGGATAGATTGAACAGGTGCTGTAGCTATAGCAACAACCAGTGCTGACAGCCAAATCATAAGAGATTTGAACAGGTCCTGTAGCTAAGAAACCAGTGCTGTAGCCTATCATGAGAGAAATCAAAACCATCTGTTAGCTAAATGCCTAAATGACCTGAGGAGCTGAATTGCAGGCCAATATAAGAGGGATATACTAGGGAATAGGTAGGACACTGTTAATTTGGACACATATGGCAAAGTGACTTGTTTTTTGCAAGATCTTTAACATAAGCAAATCAATCCTAGTAGTGAGACCAAACCCCTTTAGATGTTGAACAAATAGATAACAACCACAAAAAAGAAGTTGGCAATGGCAGCCGGGTATAATTTTATGCCACGTTTTAATTTTATATTGTTCATTTTTGCTCCTTTTTTTAGGACTCTATATGGGACAGAAAATAATAAGAAAATTAATCCACAGACATGCCTGGTATTCATTCAGAGTAAAATACAGATGGGGACTCAAGAGTTTGCAGCCAAATCTACATTCAAGATCTCAGTGCTTTCCATTGACCCGCCACCTGTAGTGAGAGACCTTCCCTACCAGCAATAACCTATAGACTTATCATTTTCTCCTTTTCCAAAATAATAGACCTTCCCGATAACGGTCCAATAAAACATTGCTGTTCTCTAGCTTACAAGCTCCAACCCCGCCTTGAGGCTGAATTGCCCTACAGATATATGCAACAGACCTCTTGCTTTTCATTGCCAGCCGGGCAACTTTAATAGACACACCAATTGCTCAAAGCTTTTTTAAACCAGGAAATCTCGTTTTCACAATCATTTCCGTTCAAAGTAAACGCTTTCCTGTCTAATGAAACTCAATGCAAATCAATAAAAGCAAGCACAATTTCTGTTTTGCCGCGTCTGCCTGTGGTTGACTTTCTCTGGGAGCGATGGGGTAAGCTTTTATCCTTCTACAAAAGGAATTAGGAAATAAATAGTGTTTTCCTAAGATGGATATGCTCATGCTCTCCACCGGAAAAATCTATTAACCTCGACGCTAGCCTGCTATGATGTCATAGGATTCTACTGTAGCGCTAATTTTCGTTATTCATGCTCCAGCTAAGACATGTGAAATGAGGCTTTACTAACCACCGCACTGTGCTACGTTTTTCTGGAAAGCAGAGGCCCTGTAATGAGCTAAACCCAGGACTTTGACCTCGTTAAAGGGTTTTTGCCACGGCTGTAATGTTGGACGAACAATCTCCCAAACATGGGTATATTTAAACCACTTTTCTAAATAAAGTTGGATTTTACCAAAAAGTGGAAGATCCTGTTAGAGCTACACATGCATTTCTCATTCCCCCTTATTTTTCCTGACGTTTACATTAGACCACTACCAGGACACTGACAGAGCTGATCTGGCAGCGCTTGCGTGTTTGCACTTCCTTATCTGAATGACCAGGGAATATGAAGGAGCTTGCAAGGGGCTGGTGAGAAAATAACAAAACCAACAAAAGGAGAAAGAATAATAACAAACAATAAGTAAAAATATAACCTTTAATATAAATAACCAATAAAAGGAGCATCGCTCACGGGACAAACCCACAGACAACAAAGAAAAATAAAGTTGCCAACAAGACAAAAACCACTGGGAGAAAAAGACCCCTAAAATACCCTACGAGCTCAAGGATACAGAAGCCCAAAGGCAAGGGTTCCCACCGGTGTATTTGCAGCAAATTAACCCACCGGCAAAAACACCGTGTGGCCATGGGCGGGGCGAGAGCGATGGAGGTAGTGGGTGGGGGGGCCGTCACCTTCTCCGGCTCATTGACTAACATTATACCAGCTTCGCGTAATACTCCCTATTAAATTCACATGTCAATTATCTCCCCCCTCTGCGATTTCCTCCGAGCGGGGAAAGGAGACGTAAACCCATGAGATTATTCCTATGAGAACTTGGAATTTACAGTAAAACCTGGGAAACCGCATTCCTATCAGTAAATATGCGCACTCCGTGCGTAATTACGGCTGAAATACGTCCAATTTTAAGGCCAAGTTGGGTTGAACATAGTCCTAAGGTTTTAACGAGGGTAAATCCGCCCCCGAGAAAGGGCGGCCCTGTCTACGAAACCTATCCCTAAAATACCCTGACCAAACCCTAGTACTCCCCCAAATCCCTAATATGCCTATGTTCGAGACATGTCCCGCCCATTCCCTCGGGGCCGATTACCCTGTAGACCTTTTAAGGGCTTTCTGATAACCTTGAAGCTCGTAGGGTTATTTATTAAAGTAGTTTTTTTTCTCCCAGTGTTTTTGTTCCCTTGTTGGCACTTTTATTTTCATTTTTGTCTGTTGGTTTGTGGTGAGCGATGCTCTTTTTTATAGGTAATTTATAATAAAGGTTATTTTTTTTTAATTTTTGTTATTATACTTTTCTCCCTTTTGATTTGGGTTTTTTAATATCACTTGTATAAGGGAGTGGTGATTTCATGTATGATCAAATAGTTTTGGTTGGGGAGAAAAGTGCAGTGTTATGAGGCTTGTCCCCCCTGCCCTGTATAGAGAATCCACTGGTTTTTGTTAATGTTTATTATTTGGAGAAAAACTTTTAGAGACTCACCCCGTGCATCCTCGCTCAAATGGCTTACCCCCTCCCTCTCACCCCTGCAGCTGTTCATGAACTCAGCATGCTTTGTTTATATTTCTCTCCTAGCAGATAAGAGGTTAAGGAACTCATTGCAGTGGCAAAACCCCCCTTTAAACAGTACTCCAAAAAGTTAGGCAAACTCAAAGTTCACAACCAATGTGCTAGAATTTTCCCTTATAAGTCCGGTTCTATTCAGCGTAGTCATATTATTATGACCACTGTTCCGACCTTGTCAAAGGTCGCATAGCTCATGAAGGAAATCACGTGTGGTGCGCCGGGTTGGTGGGTATATAAGGTGCTCATCACAGGAACTTAGTGATGTCCTGCTCGCCACTGGCCCAGACTCAGAAACCTTCATCAATCAACTGGGACTGCCAGTAGGTGGTGGGTATATAAATGTGTGCAATAGGCTATGTCGTGCTCAGCCTTTTGACACACCCTTATTTCTCATCACATTGAACATTAGATTAAAATCAGTGATGTCCCTGCTCACCAACCGGTCCACCCAGATTTCAGATACCTTCCATCAATCAATAGGGACTGCCAGTAGAAGTTACAGTCCAATCCATTCACTGCAGGGTAAAACGTCCAACCCATGAAGGCCCCAGTCCATGCTTTGAACTGGCTCACCAGGAAAACCCCTATGCAGGGCCCCCTAAGCATGACAGACCTGGAGTTTTAATTTTCACCATTTTGGAATAAGCGAACGTGGAAACTGTGGAAGCACCCAAGTGCTATTGAAAGGAAAGGGGGGGGAGAAAGGCAGTGATAGGCGTTGCTGTATTGAAATCCACTGGGTTTTAAAGTAATTTTTTGAGAAAAATTTCAGACGCTCCCCCCCCCTCCTTCACCCGCAGGTTCAGCTCAGCATCTTTGTTTATATTCTCCCCGAGGGAGATAAGAGGGAAGGAACTCACTTCGTGGCAAAACCCCTTTAAGGGAAGGCATCAGTCCATCGTCTCTTACCTCCTCGCTTTTTAGTATAGATACAAGTAAGTGCCAAATATTCCCATAACGTTTCCAGCAAATAGTCCAAGTTCAGCTTCATTCCGCAACTGAAAGAGCCAAAAACAAGGAATCAGAGCCACGTCCGGGAGCACCAAGAAAAGTTATAAATAACCCCCTATAGAGTACACGTATGTTTTCCGTAATCTCACTTTTATCATATCATGGCAGCAAATGCAGAGTCTGACAATGCCACATGTGATAGAAGTCAATGGGAGCCTGTAGGACACAACCAGTTTCTACTGCATCACAAACATATACAGTAGAGTCAGATTATTATGACCATTTCCTACTTTCAGTGTCGGCAACGCATAACTCATGAAGGAAGTCACGTGTGGTGCTAACCCTACTGGGGCCCTGGAGCAGACGGATGTCAGGGCCCCTCTGCTCACCCTTGGGGGGCCGGGGAGAGGATGTCACTGCACCTTGCTAAACCCTATGGGGCCCTGGAGCGACGGATGTCATGCACCCCTGCTAACCCTACGGGGCCCTGGGGGCAGAGGATGTCATGCACCTCTGCTAACCGTAATGGGGGCCCTAGCAGACGGATGTCACTGCACCTCTGTAACCCTACGGGGGGCCCGGACGAGGAGTCAGTGCACCTTTGCTAACCCACGGGGGGCCCTGGAGCAGACGGATGCACTGCACCTTTGCTAACCCTTACTGTGTATGGGCCCAGGAGCAGACGATGTCCTGCACCTCTGCTGACCCTACTTTTATGGGGCCCCAGAGCAGGGCGGATGTCCTGGGACCCGGCTAACCCACTGTTATGGGGCCCCGGACAGACGGATGTCACTGCACCCCTGTGACCCCCACGTGTATGGGGGCCCCAGAGCAGACGGATGTCACGCACCTCGGCTAACCCCACTGGGGTAAAGGGGGGCCCCGGAGCAGACGGATGTCACTGCACTCGGCTAAAACCTTTAAATGTGTATGGGGGCCCCGGGGGACGGGGGTACGCACCTCTCTGACCCTACGTGTTGGGCCGGGGCAGAGAGGGGTCCCTGCACCTCTGTAACCCCTACTGTTAGGGGGTTTTCCCCCACAGACGGATGTCACTTTCACCTCTGCTAACCCTATGGTATGGGGCCCCGGAGCAGACGGTGTCACTGCACCCTGCTGACCCTACTGTGTATGGGGCCCCAGAGCAGGGATGTCACTGCACCTCGGCTAACCCTACTGTGTTTGGGGGCCCGGAGCAGAGGTTTCCCCCTGCACCTCGCCGACCCTACTGGTATGGGGGCCTGGGGCAGACAGATGTCACGCACCCCCTGCTAACCCTATGGTATGGGGTCCCAGAGCAAGACTGATTCACTGCCCCCTGCTAAAACCCTACTGTGTATGGGGGCCCCCGGAGCAGAGAGAAAGTCAAAAAACCTCTGCAACCCACTGTGTAGGGGCCCCCGGGGAGGGAGTACTACCAACCTCTGCTAACCCCTACTTTGGGAGGGGCCCCCGAGAAATGGATTCCTGCACCTCTGTTTAAACCCTACTGTGTATGTGGCCCGGACGGAACGGGGTGTCACTGTACCTCTGCTAACCCTACGTTGTGGGGGCCCCCCGGGAGCAATGGATGTCACTTTGCCCCCTTTTTTAAACCCTACTGTGTATGGGGGGCCGGGGCAATGGAAAAGTCAATTTCCCCCTGCAACCCTACTGTTATGGGGCCCGGAGCAGATGGAAATTTATTGCACCCCCCTCTAACCCCCCAACTGTGTTATGGGGCCCGAGCAGACGGTGTCACTGCACCCCTCTAACCCTACTGTGTGTGGGGCCTGGACAGGAGGAATGCAACTGGGAAAACCTCGCTAAAACCACTGGTATGGGGGCCCCAGAGGAAAGGATGTCACCACCTTCCGCTAACCCTATGTGTGTGGGGCCTGGACAACGGGGGTCACTGCAAACCCTTTGGGTAACCCAAAAGTGTATGGGCCCCCCCGGGGCAGACGGGGTTTTTCATGCACCTCTGCTAACCCTATGTTATGGGGGGCCCGAGCAAAAACGGATGTCACGCACCCTGCTAACCCTACTGTGTATGGGGCCCCAGAGCAGACGGATGTCACGCACCTCTGCTAACCCACTGTTTGGGGGGCCCCCAAACAGAAGGGAAGTCCCCTGCCCTCTGCAACCAAACTGTTTTTGGGGGGCCCCCCGGAGCAGACGGATGCACTGCACCTCGCTAACCCCCAATTTTTATGGGGGCCCCGGAGCAACAGAGTCACTGCACCTATTCTAACCCTACTTTTTTTGGGGGGCCCCCGGGGCAGACGGATGTCACTGCACCCCTCTAACCCAAGTGTATGGGGCCCCGGGGGAACGGATTCATGCACCCCGCTAACCCAAGTGTATGGGGCCCCGAGCAGCGGATGTCACTGCACCCTTGCTAACCCTAATGTGATAGGGCCCCGGGGCAGGGAAAGGATGTCACTGACCTCCCGCTAACCCCCAAATTGGGTATGGGGCCTAAGCAGACGGATTCACTTTGCACCCTGCAAACCCTAAGTGATAGGGCCCCCCGGGGGGCGGTGTCACTGCCCCTCTGCTAACCCTACGGTAGGGGGGGTGGGGCAGACGGTGTCACTGCACCTTGCTAACCCCACTGTGTATGGGGCCGGAACAGCGGATGTCACGCACCTTGCAAAAACCTACTGTGAAAGGGGCCCTGGAGCAGACGGATTTCACTGCACCTCGCTAAAACCCTACTTTTTTTGGGGCCTGGACAGACGGATTCACTGCCCAGTCTGCTAACCCTACTGTGTTTGGGGCCCTGAAGGACGGATGTCCCTGCACCTCTGCAACCCACTGTGTATAGGGCCCCAAAAGCAAAGGTGTCACGCCAAATCCTGCTAACCCAACTTGTATGGGGCCTAGGAGACGGGGTGTCACTGCACCCCGCTAACCCCTAATGTGATAGGGCCCCGGAGGGCGGATGTCCTGCCCTCGGGCTAACCCAAAATTTGGGATGGGGGGCCCCTGGAGCAGCGGAGTCCTGACCCGCTAACCCTACTGTGTAGGGGCCCGGGCAGACGATGTCACTGCCCTCGCTAACCTACTGTGTATGGGGGCCCTGGAGCAACGGTGCACTGCACCTTGCTAACCCCTACTGTTATGGGGGTGGACAGACGGTGTCCTGCACCTCGCAAAAAAAACGTGTATGGGCCCTGGGCAGCGGATGTCACGCACCCCCTGCAACCCTACGTGTTAGGGGCCTGGAGCAGACGGGTTGTCATGCCCCTGCTAACCCTACTGTGTATGGGGCCTGGGCAACGGTGTCCACTGCACCCTGTAACCCTAAAGTGTATGGGGCCCCCGGGCAGACGATGCATGACCCTGCTAACCCCAATGGTTTTAGGGCCCCGGAGGAGACGGGGTCACTGCACCTCTGCTAACCCTACTTGAAGGGGCCCCCGGGGGAAAGGATGTCACTGCACCCCCTGCACGCACATCACAAAAAATATTCAATTTTCTGAGCAGTGGAATTGATGGTCATAATGATGTGACTCGACTGTGTACACCCACGCTGAATGAATTCCTTCAGACTCTTTGCAAACCTAAGGATGCAACCAGCACAAAACTTGCAGTAGATTCCCGTCCACCTGAGACCCGCTGGCGGCGTCGGGGGGAGTTGTCCCCCTCCCCCAAGGAGATCTGATCGATTTTGTTATATACCTGCAGTAATGAAACACGAGGTGAAATATTGGGGTTACTAGACAGGAGAACCACTAAAACCCTTGCTGTCCCAAAGGGGCCCACAGATTTTTTTAAAAGGTTCGGCGAATAGGAGGAAAGATTTTCTTAAAATTTGGGTTTAAACGGGGATCCCCCAGTGCAGGGTTACAAACGGGGCCCCCCCCGTCGCCCCTTAGCTCCTCCATGACGAGTATAGCCTTCATGGAGTGTTAACGGGTTAAAATACTTAAGTCCAATTCATCTGTTGAAAGGGGTTTTCTCACTACAATCATTACCCTTCAAGTACATTGCTCTTTTGATCTGGCCTTGGTAAGGAAATAGGAGAGATTTTATCTGCTCTGAGAGCAAACAAGTGTCTCCCTTCCCGACTAGACAGAGAGCAGGGAGTGATGTTACTGTGGTCGGACAGAGTAGAGTCTTTATCTTTGCTAAGCCCTTGTTTTCACTCCTTGGAGCTCTGTAACATTGTTTACTACAGATTAAAACTCCTGCACTTGTCTCTGTAACGCTCAGCTAGTTATAGAGGGCTAAAAATGTAATTACTGCTATAGAACCACCCACAGCCTGAACAGGAAGTGCGAGTCTGAAGCTGCCTGTGACTCTGCAAAACAGCATGGTGAGAAAACCCCTTTAATGCTTACCGTCAGTGAATAGAAACATCCATGTTTACATTCAGATCTGTACGCCCCAAATTCTTGGGGCCTTATATGTGAAAACGGTTTAGAAGCAAGACTTTCTTTGTTCCCCATAGCAACCAACCAGAGCCCACCGCGACCAACCAGAGCCCACAGCAACCAGAGCCCATATTAACCAGTCAGAGCCCATAGCAACCAGAGTTCATAGCAACCAGAGCCCATATTAACCAATCAGAGCCCACGGCAGCCAATCAGTGCCCCCTGCATCCAATCAGAGCCCACGGCAGCCACTCTGAGCCCACTGCAGCCAATCAGAGCCCACGGCAGCCAATCAGAGCCCACGGCAGCCAATCAGAGCCCACGGCAGCCAATCAGAGCTCCATAGCAGCCAATCAGAGCCCACAGCAGCCAATCAGAGCCCAAAAGCAGCCAATCAGAGCTCACAGCAGCCAATCAGAGCTCACAGCAACCAATCAGAGCCCATAGCAGCCAATCAGAGCTCCATAGCAGCCAATCAGAGCTCCATAGCAGCCAATCAGAGCCCATAGCAGCCAATCAGAGCTCCATAGCAGCCAATCAGAGCCCATAGCAGCCAATCAGAGCTCATCTTCCATTTCATGTTGTACTCTGGAAAAATGAAAGCTGAGCTCTGATTGGTTGCTATGGGCTCTGATTGGTTGTTGTGGGCTTTGGTTACTATGAGCTGTGCTTGGTTGCTATGGGCAACAAAGACAGTCTTACTGCTAGACAGTTTTCATACATAAGGCCCAAAACTGTTCCCTGTGGCTCTCCAGAGAATGCTGGGAGTTGTAGTTTTGCAGCAGCAGCAGCTGGAGAACCACAGATTGGACACCACTGCATAAGAAAACCATTGCAATAGTAACGCCATTAGTCATGCAGTAAGTTTCTCTCCTTTCCTGCTAGTTTGGATTTTGTGAGGGGTGAGGACTGACCCAGTATAACAATCTATTGCCGTCCAAATTAAGAAAAAGAAGGAACCACTGATGCCGCTTTTGACCAATTTCACTTTTCTTCATTTGTTACAATGTGTCGGCTTAGAACCCAGACTTGCTCATCGTGGGTAACATGGCGCCCGCTGGCATCAATGGGCATCCATGTAATGTACAGACACGTCAGGTTCCTGGTCTCAGTGCCGCCTGATCAGACGACCCCCTGACATAATCTCTCTTTACCCTCCAATACGACCAGACGTAGTATGGACACAACTTCTGCCCACAGACACCGCGGCCATGTTCAGGACTTACGTAGAGACAAGGCATGTAGACTCGGTTCCCCACAATCACATCTATGAAGTCATCGGGGCTGCAGTCCTCCCGGAACAGAACCTCCGCGTTGAACATCTCTGGAGAAAGCCGGGTTAAGGTGCAAACTTAATGTACAAATTCTGCCGCCCCATGTTATACCAGATAGGAGTATGAATCCACACTTGTAGGTCACGTATACCCATACATGCTGATTGTTTCCCCTGGGGCAGACGGACATTGGCGTGTCAGACAAGGAACAGAGAACAAACACCCTGCAACCACAGCTGGAAGAACAAGCTGGTGGTGGCAGTGTCATGGTCTGGGTGAGGTTTTTGAGGCATTCTCTGGGCCACTCATCCATGTAAAAGGACCTCTCACCCGATTTTGGTATGAATCGATCCCTGTACATCACATACACCCATACATGCCGATTGTCTCCCCTGGGGCGGATGGAAATTGATGTGTCAGACGAGGAACAGAGAACAAACACCCTGCAACCATTGCTGGAGGAACATAAGCTTGTGGTAGCAGTGTTATGTTCTTGGGGATGTTTTCGGGGCATTCTCTGGGCCACTTATCCATGTGGAAGGCGCTCTCACCCGAATTGGGTATGAATCCCTTCTTACAGATCATGTACACCCATACACGCTGATTGTCTCCCCTGGGGCAGATGGGATCTTCCAGCAAGACAATGCGACATGTCACACGGCTAGAAATGTCCGACATTGATTGAAAGAGCCGGACCAAGACTTCCCAGTTCTACCCTGCCCCTAATTCCCCAGACTATATGTATAGTGCAGAAGGGTGTACCAACGTGGCGCTCCCATTACTTCATGCATAGGATGTAATAGGAGCAGTAACATGGCAGCTGTAGAAGCCTTCATTAGGCTTTTATTTGCCATGGCAACTACTTGCACCTCATAGTCTTTGGCCAATCAGGGGGAGCACCACTGTTCCACATTCATTTAGATGGATATACCTTCCCTATCAGACTGGTGCAACACCTGGCACCTTCAGCGACCCTCTGATGCAAGGGGCAATGGCCACTACTAAAAGTATAAAAAGGCCTAAAAGCAATGCTAAAACTGAATAGCCTGCAGAGCTCACAAGAGCGCCACCATCTCCTCAGGCAGCAGGTTGGCTTTGACCCTGGCCTCCTGCCAACCAATGCTGATGGCACATCCTAAACTGGTTAATCCCTTTACTAATCTGCCACCTACCAGGGCGCTTCCAGATAGAAGAAACTTTACTATATCTGTAACCATATAAAAACAAAAACTAGATTGGTGATGGTTACTTGACTTGGCGCCTACAGTGCTGGCTCTTTCCACGGTGGGGAGTGAAGGGATGGGGGGCTACCAAGCCAAAAATGGAACAGATATTAAATAACTAGGTAGGCGATTACACATAAGATATGAAATAAAGAAGAAAGAAATATGATCGATATGGGAGAGATAAACAGGACACAGAAGAATTTGAGATAGGTAGATATGAGACAGACAAGATAGATATAAATGTAAGAGAGAGATATAAAGAGATAGATAGAAACAAGTAGATAGGAGATATGGGACAGACAGATATGGCTTAGAGAGATGAATAGGAGATATGGGATAGATAGATAGATAGATAGATAGATAGATAGATAGATAGATATGGGATAGATAGATATGGGATAGATAGATATGGGATAGATAGATAGATATGGGATAGATAGATAGATATGGGATAGATAGATAGATATGGGAGAGATAAACAGGACACAGAAGAATTTGAGATAGGTAGATATGAGACAGAGACAAGATAGATATAAATGTAAGAGAGAGATAGAAACAAGTAGATAGGAGATATGGGACAGACAGATAGATATGGCTTAGAGAGATGAATAGGAGATAGATAGATAGATAGATATGAGAGACAGATAGATAGATATGAGAGACAGATATGAGAGACAGATAGACAGATATGAGAGACAGATAGACGAGACAGATAGACAGATATGAGAGACAGATAGACAGATATGAGAGACAGATAGACCGATATGAGAGACAGATAGATCGATATGAGAGACAGATAGACCGATATGAGAGACAGATAGACCGATATGAGAGACAGATAGATCGATATGAGAGACAGATAGATCGATATGAGAGACAGATAGATAGATAGATAGGAGATGGATAGATAGGAGATGGATAGATAGGAGATGGATAGATAGGAGATGGATAGATAGATAGATAGGAGATGGATAGATAGGAGATGGATAGATAGGAGATGGATAGATAGGAGATGGATAGATGGGAGATGGATAGATGGGAGATGGATAGATGGGAGATGGATAGATGGGAGATGGATAGATGGGAGATGGATAGATGGGAGATGGATAGATGGGAGATGGATAGATAGGAGATGGATAGATGGGAGATGGATAGATAGATAGGAGATAGATAGATAGATAGATGGATAGATAGGAGATGGATAGATATGAGATGGATAGATATGAGATAGACAGATAGATAGATAGAGAGATATGAGATAGACAGATAGATAGAGAGATATGAGATAGATAGATATGAGATAGATAGATATGAGATAGATAGAGAGATATGAGATAGGAGATAGATAGATATGAGATAGATAGATATGAGATAGATAGATAGATATGAGATAGATAGAGATATGAGATAGATAGAGATATGAGATAGATAGAGATATGAGATAGATAGAGATATGAGATAGATAGAGATATGAGATAGATAGAGATATGAGATAGATAGAGATATGAGATAGATAGAGATATGAGATAGATAGAGATATGAGATAGATAGAGATATGAGATAGATAGATAGATATGAGATAGATAGATAGATAGATAGATAGATAGATATGAGATAGATAGATAGATATGAGATAGATAGATAGATATGAGATAGATAGATAGATAGATATGAGATAGATAGATATGAGATAGATAGATAGATAGATATATAATAGATAGATAGATATGAGATAGATAGATAGATATGAGATAGATAGATAGATATGATATAGATAGATATGAGATAGATAGATAGATAGATAGATAGATAGATAGATAGATATGGGATAGATAGATAGATAGATAGATATGAGATAGATAGATAGATAGATAGATAGATAGATAGATATGAGATAGATATGAGATAGATATGAGATAGATAGATATGAGATAGATAGATATGAGATAGATAGATATGGGAGATAGGAGATAGATAGATATAATAGATAGATAAAATAGAATAGAGATAGATAGATATGATAGATAAAATAGATATGGGATAGATAGATAGCAAAAAGTACATTTGAGATAAATACACAGGAAGGATACTGTATTCATGTAGAATAAGCTGTACCAGCTTCTCCGAGCACTGGGTCAGGGGTACGGTCGAGTTGAACGAGATGCCGCCTCCTTTCTTGGGCTAGAAACAAAGAACAATGAGAGCAGCCTGTTTTCAGCGTTCTTCCAGAACATACCACTGCGACTGTATAAACTAAAGGGCAACTCCACCTACAATCATCCACCAACCCCTCATACTGCAGCATGTACTCGGTGGCCGGTCTGTCCTCAGCCTGTCATGACCCGAGCCATCAAGAACCAGCATTGTTCTAGGATCCTTCGACACCGATAACCTTATGGCATGCCCACACTACATATTGCGGCGCGTACCTCTGCGCGCCGCAAAGAGATGGGTGTTTTAGAAGTATGTTCTGGCCAGGGTGCACTTCTAAAACACTGACAGTCGGCTCATTTTCACTCTCCCCAGCGTTTATGCACATTATACGCTGGGAAAACGTCAGCTATTCATAGCTCTCAATTGCAGGGCGCATTTCCAGCGTATTCCATGACGCCCACATTGAGCATGCCCAGTGTCGCAGAGCTGGAGCCCTCGTGACCATGTTTTGTTTTTTTTATTTCAGCAATCACTTACCTTGAAGTATATATTGGGCTTCATTTTGTTCAGCCGTATACCCACAGACTCCAGCTCTTTCTCTAATAAAGATCTGGTTGAAGAGATAGAAACCGTATTATCAGGATAAGATACGATTACTACAGCCGTGCGTGCGGATCTCACCATGGTGCAGCGCCCACCATAGCCGCTCACCTCTGGACTTCACCCTTTGTGGCATCCAGCATCATGATGACCACGTCCGACGTCCGCGCGACAGCAATGACCTGCCGACCTCTGCCCTTTCCTGCATTGCAAAGAGAACAGTATAGAAGGTATATGGCAGCATGCGTCATGTCATATACTACACATAAGTGGTGGGGGATGGGAGAGGGTAAGATTATTACAATTTCCCCTGTGGTCGGATCCAGGCACTGAGTGCAGCTGAGGATCTATCCACGATGTCTGATCTGTATGGAAATAAAAATCCCTATAGAACTTCTAGAATCATCTGGGCGGTCGGTATAGAACGCTGCATTCCGGAATATCCAAATTAACGTTCGCAACAGAACGGGGGGAGCCGGACGTCGGCGGAGCGGGGGGAGCCGGCCGTCGGCGGAGCGGGGGGAGCCGGCCGTCAGCGGAGCGGGGGGAGCCGGCCGTCAGCGGAGCGGGGGGAGCCGGCCGTCAGCAGAAGGGGGGAGCCGGCCGTCAGCAGAAGGGGGGAGCCGGCCGTCAGCAGAAGGGGGGAGCCGGCCGTCAGCAGGAGCCAGGCTCTCCAGAGAGAAGGCAGGGAGGGTTTGTTATAGTCCCTGCCTTCCTGATCGCTGTGCACACATCAAATGCAGTCAGTGCTGGAGGCTGAATTTCCCCAGTAACTGAGGCCAATATATCAGCTCCAGGGGAAATTATCAAAAAAAAAAAAGTTATGTAAAAATGCCCCCTAGAAGGTCTTTTTTTGACCTTATGAAGGCGCGATAAGTAAAGACAAATATATATATATATATATATATATATATATATATATATATATATATATATATATATATAAAAACAGTTCACCACAACTTATAACCCTGCCCCAACAACCCTAAAACTGTGCATCATCATAGATATGTCTGTATTTTAATAATATATTGTAATTATGTCTTATTTTAGTGCCACTTTGTGCTTAAAAAGAAAAAAAATAAAATAAAATAAAAAAAAGTCTGGAGGAGGGAAGGGGGGAGGGGAGAACCAATCTGGAAGGGAGAGAGGTAAGCAGACCGGTCCGGAAGGGGGGCGAGGAAGGTAGCGATGTGGTCCGGAAGGAGAGGTAGCGGAGCAGTCAGGAAGGGGGGGTGGGGAGAAGGTAACTGGGCGGTGAAGAAGGGGGGAAGGGGGGGCAGGCAGATCGGTCAGGAAGGAGGGGGGGGGGGGGGGGGGTTAAGCGGACCGCATGAAGGAGGAGGGGGGGGGGGGGGTAAGCGGACCAGTCAGGAAGGGGGGGAGGGGGTAAGCGGACCAGTCAGGAAGGGGGGGAGGGGGGAGGGGGGAAGGGTTAGCGGACCGGTCAGGAAAGGGGGAGGAAGGTAGCGGGGTGGGTAAGCGTACCGGTCAGGAAGGGGGGGCGGGGGGAGGTTTAAGCAGACCAGTCAGGAATGGGGGGGGGGGGGGGGGGGGGTTTGCGGACCGGTCAGAAAGGGGGAGAGGAAGGTAGCGGAATGGTCAGGAAGGGAGGGGGGGGGGGCAGGAAGTGGTTAACGGGGAACTGTACAAAAAATATATCAGGACAGAGCTCAGGTCCTCGATTCAAATCCAGCCACGGGTAACGTGCATGGGGTTTGTAAGTTCCCCATGGTTTTTTTGGGGATTTCGCACCAAATAAATACTGATGGGCAAGAGGCCGTGTACGCGGTTGGCATATTCCCTTCACTGGACTCTCCTACACACGGCGTGCAGCAGAGCACCACTGGCTACGGAGCATTGTGCACTTAGCATTTGGCCTTCAAATGACTGTGGGAATTTGGGCTCTAGAGCTCGCACTCACCTTGAGCTGCACCTTCAATGATCCCTGGCAGATCCAGAAGCTGGATGTTTGCTCCTTTATACTGAAAAGAAACACTCCATCAATTACAACAGGTTTCCTTCAAGTAACCAAAGCTGAAAGGGGCGCTTCAACTTTCAGAAAGTGCTCATCAGTCGATCATAGATGTTTTGAGAACCGGTGTGCCCATTGATGACATCATGATCAGTGCTGACGTGACACTGCGGCCAATCACCGGCTATGTCCTGTATATACAGGAAGAGCCCGCTATGGGGCCCATGAGCAATGAACGTGACATCATTGGCTGGCAGCGGTGGCGCTGGAATAAGCAGGTTTTTTTTATATAACCTCTACAACCGGCTGAAAAGATTTTTTTCTTAAATCGGATCACCCCTTTAAGCAATCTGCAGCTTTCCACCATTTCAAGAGGTCTGTTTGCTGTCAGTGACTGGAAACAATCTATTTTACATCCTGCAGCTGAAAACCCATACAGGCCTGAAACTTCTCACAGCTGAGGGTCTGGAGCAATTGTATCAGGTCAGGAAAGTGTTTGTGCAGCCGATGTGTTCAGCTCACAGCGATGGGTCTAGACCGGGTACAGGCGCTCAGCTGTGAGAAGTCTTAGGTTTAGACCACAGGTGTCAAACGGCGGCCCTCCAGCTGCTGGGAAACTACAACTCCCATCATGCCCCCTGTTATAGATTATACAAATGCATGATGGGAGTTGTAGTTTCCCAGCAGCTGGAGGGCCACAGTTGGACACCCCTGGTCTAGACAGTTGCAGCGACACAGTTTTAGTTCACTGACAGCAAGCAGAGATCTTGACGACGGACAGGAATTAAAGCAAGATACACTTGAGAGTTCCAGAATATTCCCCCTCGCGCCCTATGAGCAGGTGCAGCCTTACCTCTATCACCCCGGGGATACAGGTCAGCGTGGTGAACTCGTAGGAGGCGGCCTCGCTCGCTGTCGAGGTCATCAAACTCAAAAATGTGGACTGAAAAATAAAAAAATATCCAAAATTACTCAAAAAGAAGGACCTTGATTTACTCCTAGTTCTAGAAACACTTTACAGATTAGATGGACATAAGACATTGTGTAGCTATGGTTTACTCCAGTCACATCCAGAGCTGCAATCACAATTCTCTACTCATCTATCTCAGAAACGTCCATAGAGTGTGAATAGAGCAGCAGGACAAGCGCGACTGTCTCTCTATTCAAACACCAATTGGGGGCGCAGGGGTCCCGGGTGATCAGTAGGAGCCATATCGGCCTGATGTCAAGTGACCAAGCATCTATCACCGAGCCAGTGACTAAGGGATCACTGTGGGTGGAATGTTCCTTTAAGCTGCAGGATCTCTGCCGCCCGAGCTGTGCAGCCTTACAGTAAAACAATAAATGTTCTCCGGTTCCATTATAAAACAATATTTTTATTTCATTCCTTTAAAAATGCATATCCGCAAGAAACCGCCGACTCGTTTCGGGTTATTTCACCCTTAATCATGGCATATAGTTCTCATACAAGCTCACCTATATATATGCAAAAACCTAGGTCACATGTTCTGTTGTCCAATCACATGATGCAGATACAACCAAATTTAAAAACAAAAACTGAAATGCACGTCACAAACATTTATTAATAATGGTACAATAAATCATTCCTGTAATTAAGGCCGTTTGGCATTCTAGAATTCAACCTAAAAATCCAATGTGCTTCTTGTTTATATAAAAATTTCCTAACATCGCCTCCCCTACATTTGGGCTTAAAAGGGTTGTCTCGCTACAAAGAATAGCTTTCAAATTGTAGGGAACACAAAATAAAGACATTTTCCAAATATATTGCTTTGTTCCTCTGTTTTCCCTAAGGAGATACAAGTGAATTTTATGACCTCCCTGGCTATTTCAGTTCCCTCAGTAACCGACCTGTAAACAATTCTCCCCCTGCTGTTTGTTCAATGAGATAGCAGTGAGTGACGTCATCACACAGGTCGCGGCAGTGTCCTGTGCTGCTCAGCAGTAAAAAGCTTGATTTATGTAAAATAAACAGAACTGTAATTAGGGCTTTTGTTTTGGGGATCAGATAAGAAGTCCTGTTAGTAGTTTGAGAAGCTAATCTGATCTAATTAGCATCTGAAAGCACAGCACTGCATGGAGCTGTACAAGCATGGAGCTGTATGCAAATGAGTCAGTCTGAACCAGGAAGTGACAGAGTATTTGATTCATGCATTCTCTGAAACTCTGAAGGGAGACAACCCCTTTAACATGTTCAATACCGAAAAAAAGGAAACCAGAGACATCCCCCTGGTGGACTGTGGAGAAATGCCGGGAGGCTCCTGAAACATTCACATAACTGGGATTTTTTTTTATATGCAATAGATGTTCATATATCCTTCTTTTCAAGCATCGGCTCGTGCAGCCTACATATATCAGTTCACATTTTGCACTTAATAACATAGACCACAAAATCTGTATTGCAGTTAATAAAACTGTTTATCCTATATTTTTGGTCACTGTGACAAGGAGAGAATTCTCTGACACAGTCGGTGAACTGGCCCATGTTGCACCGCAGACGTCTGCATTTACACTTCCCCTTCATAGTCAGCCAAGTTCTATCTGGAGGATCAGACAAAAATATACTTGGGGATAACATGGTTGCAAGTGACTTACCCCGTCTTGACACAAAACGTACACCCTTGTTCAATATATGCGCAGATACCTCATCCCGGAATAAAACTGGTACATTTTTTTTGAATGATGCTTGTAATCTGTTTGAATTGTCCGACTGATTATAATACAGATCAGTCAGAAGAGTCAGAGAATAAGGAAATTGAAAACAGCTCAAAAAAAAACAAAAAAACAACAGCACGGCTTCCATCCATGACAAATTAGACCCTTTCAACAAAGTATGGTCTGATTGGGACGACTATTGGGTTCGCCACCCGCCTTGAGCGGATTCACCACATCTCTCTACCCTTACCCTAGCCTTCCCCTCTGTCGCAAAACCCCCACTTCTGAGTCTCAGTTTGGAAGCATTGCTTCTCTTTTGCTCTTAAGATTGTAAAACTATGTTCTTGATTACCGTGCTTCGCTGAATGTCTACTACCAATGGACACTGCTTTGTCTTCAACCTTTCAATTTGTTAAAATTCTTTAGTAAAAATTACAATTACAAAAAAAAAAACAGCAACAAAAAAACCACAATGGAGGACATATGGGGGGTCCTGCAAAAGGCACACGTTACGCGGGCAAGGGCCGTCAGATAAACAAACGCCAGCGCTGAAGTGTATAGATCTATCTAATGTTTTGAATTTATCATCTGTTTCCCTTACAGATAAACAACTGGAAATATTAAAGGGGTTGTCTCGCTACAAAGAATAGCTTTCAAATTGTAGGGAACACAAAATAAAGACATTTTCCAAATATATTGCTTTGTTCCTCTGTTTTCCCTAAGGAGATACAAGTGAATTTATGACCTCCCTGGCTATTTCAGTTCCCTCAGTAACTGACCTGTAAACAATTCTCCCCCTGCTGTTTGTTCAATGAGATAACAGTGAGTGACGTCATCACACAGGTCCTGGCAGTGTCCTGTGCTGCTCAGCAGTAAAAAGCTTTATTTATGTAAAATAAACAGAACTGTAATTAGGGCTTTTGTTTTCGGGATCAGATAAGAAGTCCTGTTAGTAGTTTGAAAAGCTAATCTGATCTAATTAGCAACTGAAAGCACAACAGAGCACAGAGCTGCACAAGAATGGAGCTGTATGCAAATGAGTCAGTCTGAACCAGGAAGTGACAGAGTATTTCATTCATGCATTCTCTGAAACTCTGAAGGGAGACAACTCCTTTAAGTCTGAGTTTGAATTTTGTCCCCACACGGGATTTTGATGTATTTGACACCATAGTAGACGTAAATAAGTTTATAAGAAATATAACGGTACGTAAACATTTATATACACCATGTGATTTACCTTCCAAAGTAACTAACATTCAATGTGATTCATCATGCAAAAATGAATTTACTGATCTTTATTTTACTGAACAGAAAGCTCTATTAGATCTACGTTTATTAGAGGGCGTGGGTAATACTAGCAGAATGAGCAGTATACATGAGGCATCCTTCAATATCCCAAATCCTCTATTTTATCCCAAGGGCACAAGAGTTGAAGCCTTTGATAATTTTCAGTATTTAGTGGAGAAAGATTTAAAAGAATTGAAGGACAAGTGTCAAACACAATATAGCTATATTTACTATTTTGCCATAGGCAAACTTAAACTCTATCAGTTCTCTGTTAAACACTAAAACGTAACTTTTATTATATCTAACTCTTAACCTCTATGCACACTATTTAAAAACCTGATCTCTAACCTCATCATTTAACCCTTTTTGCTTCTGAAAGAGGGAATAACTCTTTTTCTATTATCAAGTCTGGTGGAACCCCACCTATTAACAGGAGAGCCTTATATCTATAGCAAAGTACTAGCTTAAGCCAACTACTTGGGCAGTCGTCCCTAATCTCATAGACACAGAACAAATAAGGCCCCCTTGTGACACCCCTGCAGTAGGTGACACTTGTAGATAGAGGTGAGAGATCACAATTTAAAACGTCATGCCTGACCTCCCCAACATGTTTCGCCAGCTAACCTGGCTTTATCAAGGCTTAGAGGTCCGATATGATGTTTTAAATTGTGATCTCTCACCTCTGTCTACAAGTGTCACCTGCTGCAGACGGTGTTACAAGGGGGCCTTATTTGTTCTGTGTCTATGAGATTAGGGACAACTGCCCAAGTAGTTGGCTTAAGCTAGTACTTTGCTATAGATATAAGGCTCCCCTGTTAATAGGTGGGGTTCCACCAGACTTGATAATAGAAAGGGAGTTATTCCCTCTTTCAGAAGCAAAAAGGGTTAAATGATGGGGGTTAGAGATCAGGTTTTTAAATAGTGTGTATAGAGGTTAAGAGTTAGATATAATAAAAGTTAAGTTTTAGTGTTTAACAGATAGAGAACTGATAGAGTTTAAGTTTGCCTATGGCAAAATAGTAAATATAGTGATCAAAAGTCCCTCTTTGTTTTCTTGCGAGATTCCCAATTTTTTGGACATTATGAAACACAATATAGAGCTCATAATTTAACAAAAGAGCAGAATAGGGCTTTAACCAATTTAGTGAAAGAAAAAAATGTGGTCATCAATATGGCAGATAAAGGTGGAAAAGTGGTGGTGATGGACAAGGACAGATATAGGGGAATCCGCTTTAAATATTTTAAATAATCAAACAATTTATTTGAGACTAAAAGGTGATCCCACTCAGCAGTATAAGGAAATTTTATCCAATTTATTGAGTGAAGGAGTATACCAGGGAATTTTAAATGAAAAGCAATATAGATATTTGATGATTGAAAATCCCACTATACCCATTTTTCATGGACTTCCTAAATCCACAAATCCACCACTTCCCCCCTCTCAGACCCATAATTTCAGGTATAGGGTCCTTGAATGAACGGGTATGTTCATGGGTCGATGATTTAGTACAACCCATAGTAACAAGTACTCCCAGCTACATCAAAGACAGTACTCAGGTATTGAGAACGTTTAATAACTTCATTTGGGATGTAAGCTTTTCATGGATTACATGCGATGTGTGTGCTCTGTACTCATCCATCCCACATGAGTCAGCAAGAACAGCACTAGCTTATCATTTATACAATTCCAGTCCTTATTCAGAAGATCTGATTGAATTTATTTTGGAAATTGTGAAATATCTTTTAACACACAATTTCTTTCTTTTTGATGGAACTTTTTATCTTCAAAAACAGGGAGCGCCAATGGGGGCGAAGTTTTCACCTTCTCTCGCCAACCTGTATATGGCTTGGTGGGAGGAGGAGTATATCTTCTCTCATAACAACCCATATTTCAATAATATTCAATATTATGGGCGCTTTATAGATGATATCATACTGGTTTGGAAAGGCAGGGAGGATATGGTGGGACAGTTTGTGACATACATCAATAACAATGGTTGCAATTTTAAATGTAACCGGCATTTTTGTGTATATATTAGACGTAACAATGCTATTCCGTGACGCTTGACAAAGGGGGCGTTCCCCCCCGAAACGTAGCGCAGGTGGAATGAGCTGGAGGATGCAGGAGACGGTTCGCTCTTTACCAAGTATGCACTGAATAGGTGTTTGTAAGCTGCCCGCGGCTACAGAAAAAGGCTGGATTTCTAATATAAGGACTATCCTGTGAAGGTTACGGTATCGTATATACGCATTTTTAGATTGACTGTTTGTGGATACACATTAAAGATTGAAGCTTTTGAAAAAGTATTGCAATTTAAGTTATTGCTTAGACGGCACACACGCTATTAGGCCGTGTTCACACGGCTTATTCCCGACGGATTTGTGCGCCGTATTGAGCTCACAAATCCGCCGTGAATAAGGGGCGGGACGGGGGCGGGGCCGGAGCGCGGCGGGGGCGCCGCTCCCGGCCCCATAGACAATGCATTGTTGACGGCGCGTACGCACCGTAAATAATGTGCATGTCACTTTCTCCCCCCGCGGCGGATTCGCCGAGCGGGGAGGAGCGACGGAATCCACTGTTCTCTATGAGAGCAGTGGATTACCGTAATGACTCCGACGGATTGGCGCCGTACTGCAGCACAAATACGGCGCGGAGTTCGGCGCCAATCCGCAGAGAAATAAGCCGTGTGAACGAGGCCTTACAAGGTACTTAATCAAGAGGGAGCAAGGGGAGACTCCCTGAAAAGTTGCCGCCTTACTTAGTAACCTGAGGAAAAAGGTATTTGAAAAAAGGAAAAAAAAAAAAGGGAGTTTAAATATTTGAAATTGTGCAATTTAAAATGTACCTATACTAGCAACAGAAGTAACATCCAATTTTTGGACATAGATTTATTGGTGAGGAACAACGTAGTTCACACCACCTTACACAGAAAGGAAACAGCTGGGAACGCAGTGCTACATGCTAGCAGCAACCACCCCTCACCAAAAATACGTTCGATCCCGGTGGGAGAATTCCTCAGAGCAAGACGGACTTGCTCCAGTTCTGATCTTCTCTCAACAGAGTTTGAGATTATTGAAGCCCGTTTGCGGAAAAAGAGGTTATAAAAACGGGCACATTGAGAGAGCAAAAAGGATAGCTATGAATAGGAATAGAAGGGAGCGTTTAAACGGAAAGAAAAACTATATGGATACTAGCAATTGTTCATATCCGCTAACTTTTGTCACCACTTTCAGCAGACAATTCAAACAGATTACAAGCATCATTCAAAAAAAATGTACCAGTTTTATTCCGGGATGAGGTATCTGCGCATATATTGAACAAGGGTGTACGTTTTGTGTCAAGACGGGGTAAGTCACTTGCAACCATGTTATCCCCAAGTATATTTTTGTCTGATCCTCCAGATAGAACTTGGCTGACTATGAAGGGGAAGTGTAAATGCAGACGTCTGCGTTGCAACATGGGCCAGTTCACCGACTGTGTCAGAGAATTCTCTCCTTGTCACAGTGACCAAAAATATAGGATAAACAGTTTTATAAACTGCAATATAGATTTTGTGGTCTATGTTATTAAGTGCAAAATGTGAACTGATATATGTAGGCTGCACGAGCCGATGCGTGAGAAGAAGGATATAGATAGAAGAAGAAGGAAATAGAACATCTATTGCATATAAAAAATCCCAGTTATGTGAATGTTTCAGGAGCCTCCCGGCATATCTCCACAGTCCACCAGAGGGATGTCTCTGGTTTCCTTTTTTTTCGATATTGAACATGTTAAAGGGGTTGTCTCGCTACAAAGAATAGCTTTCAAATTGTAGGGAACACAAAATAAAGACATTTTCCAAATATATTGCTTTGTTCCTCTGTTTTCCCTAAGGAGATACAAGTGAATGTATGACCTCCCTGGCTATTTCACTTCCCTCAGTAACTGAGCTGTAAACAATTCTCCCCCTGCTGTTTGTTCAATGAGATAACAGTGAGTGATGTCATCACACAGGTCGGGGCAGTGTCCTGTGCTGCTCAGCAGTAAAAAGCTTGATTTATGTAAAATAAACAGAACTGTAATTAGGGCTTTTGTTTTGGGGATCAGATAAAGCCTTCTGAGAGCAGTTAGAAAAGCTGCTTAGCTAATCTGATCTAATTAGCAACTGAAGCACGGAGCATGGAGCTGTAGGCAAATGAGTCAGTCTGAACCAGGAAGTGACAGAGTATTTCATTCATGCATTCTCTGAAACTCTGTAGGGAGACAACTCCTTTAAGCCCAAATGTAGGGGAGGTGATGTTAGGAAATTTTTATATAAAAGAGAAGCACATTGGATTTTTAGGTTGAATTCTAGAATGCCAAACGGCCTTAATTACAGGAATGATTTATTGTACCATTATTAATAAATGTTTATGTGACTTGCATTTCAGTTTTTGTTTTTAAATTTGGTTGTATCTGCATCATGTGATTGGACCCAAAAGAACATGTGACCTAGGTTTTTGCATATATATAGGTGAGCTTGTATGAAAAACTATATGCCCTGATTAAGGGTTTAAACAAAACCCCAAAAAGCCCTCGGCGGTTTTTTTTTGCTTAAAGCCCCGATATGCAAATTTTTTAAAGGGAATTTAAATAAAAAAAATTGTTTTTGATGGGGAAACCCGGGGAAAAATTCATTGTTTTGCTTAAAGGGGTTGTCTTTGCTACAAAAAGAAAAAGCTTTTAAAATTTTAGGGAAAACAAAAAAAGGGCATTTTCCCCAAAAAATATTGCTTTTTTTCCCCGTTTTTTCCCCAAGGGATTCAAGTGAATTTTTGAAACCCCCCTGGCTATTTCAAATTCCCTAGAAAACCCACCTGTAAAAAAATTCTCCCCTGGGGTGTTTTTTCAATTTTAACAGTGAGTGAAGTCATTTCCCCCCCAGGTTCCCGGGCAGTTTCCTGTGCTGCCCCAGCAGGTTAAAAAAGCTTGTTTATGTAAAATTTAAAAAGCACTGTAATTAGGGGGTTTTTTTTGGGGGTCAGATAAAGCCTTTGAGAGCCCGGGGGGTTTTTTTTAAAAACTGCTTAGTAATTTATCTAATTAGCCCAAATGAAAGCACAAGGCCCTTGGAGCTGTATGCAAATGGTCAGTTGAAAAAAAAGGGAAATGCAGAGTATTTTTATTCATTTATTTGTGAAAATCTGAAGGGGGACAACTCCTTTAAGGTTTAACCCCTTGGATCCAAAGGGGTATTTTTCCGGGCCTACATAATGGATGCCCCCACCAGGATTAATTTCTCAAGGAGCAGGCAGAAGTTTCTGAGAACCCCGTTGGGGGTGGAGAGTTTGGATTTTCTTCAAACCGCTGGGGCCCTTTTCGTAAAAACTTACACTAAAATTTCCCCGGGCCTGACGACATTGCAAAAAAAGTAATAGCCGGGTTTGGGTGCAGCTCTGGCTGTAAATGGGGTATGAGATTTTGAAATCTCTCTAAAATACAGGTCAGCGCAAACCGATGTCTGAAAAAGATTATGTTACAGGGGCTTGGGGCTATAGATAATAAAAAGCTTACAAAAGGGTGTAGCACGTGCAAACCCAAAGGCTGCAGCTTTGGTTTTTGGGGCCTTTGAGTTGGAGATCTTGGTTCAATAAAAAATCACGCCTTTTTTAAAAAGGAGTTTTCAGCAAGGGGAAACATTGGGCTGCAGCTTTGTTGTGACTGTAGTTGGAAAATTTTTGATCTCTCTTTTACATAGGTCAATAAACAGGGCCTTTTTTTTTTGGGGTGTCAGTTGAGTGCAAACTGGCTGCAGGGTTTGGTTGGGGAAGGGGTGGCAAAAATTTTGATCTCTTCCACGTACTTCAAAAAAAAAACGACCTTATAAATGAGTGTCAAACAAAAGAGCAGAAATTGGGTGCAGCTTTGGTTTTTGCTTGGGGTTGGGGATTGATCTCTTTACACATTGGGCCCAAAAAAATTCGGGCCCCAAAAATGGAGTGGTTTAAGGGGAAAGGGGCAGACTAGGGGGGTAGACATCGGCCCGCCCGCTTTTTGGGTTGGGGACTAGAGTTGGAGATCTGATCTCTCAACGCGTAGGTTAAGAAAACTCAGCACTTATAATGGGGTGTCAAGGGACAAATGCAGAAATTTTGGGTTGGGAGCTTTGGCTGTGACTAGAGCAGAAGATCTGACCTTCCTTTTACACTAGGTAAAAAAAATCGTCCTTTAATGGAGACATTGGCTGCAGCTTTTTGGGTTTTTGATTTCAGGGAAGATTTGACATCTCTTAAAGGAGGGGCAATTTAAAAACCGCACTTATAAAGGGGTTTTCACCCCTAGTGCAAAAAAAAAATTTGGGTGGGCCCTTTTGGGTTTTGGGCTAGGTGGGAGATCTGATTTTCTCTACACGGGAGGTCAAAAAAAACTCCGACCTTATAATTTGGGGTGTCAGCACAGTGCAAAAATGGTGCAGATTTTTGGGTTTTGATAGAGTGGAGATTGATCGCTTTACACGTAGATTTAATTTAAATCGACCTGATAAAGAGTGTCAGCCTGTGTAGCAGGGGTGGGGGACATTGGCTGCCCGCTCTGGCGGTGACTAAAGTGGGAGATTGATCTCTCTAACAAAAGGTCAAAAAAAACTCAGACCTTACAATGGGAGTGGAGGCCCCAGTGCCCGACTTTTGGGTGCAGCTTTTGGGTTTTGACTGGGGTGGGAAAATCGATCTTTTTACACATAGGCCAAATTTAAAAAAGGGGCCTTAATGGGGGGTCAGCACAGTGCAAACTGGCTGCAGATTTGGTTGTGACTGGAGTTTGGGGAAAACCCGATCGCTTTCACGTTGATCAAAAACCAAATCCCGACCCCGAAAAAAAATGAGTGTCAGCACTGTGTAGACAGGGTGGCAGACATTGGCTGCAGCTCTGGCGGTGACTAGAGTGGGAGATCTGATCTCTCTACACATAGGTCAATAAAACTCAGACCTTACAATGGTGTGTAGGCACAGTGCAGACATTGGCTGCAGCTTTGGTTGTGACTTGAGTGGGAGATCTGATCTCTCTACACATAGGTCAATAAAACAGACCTTATAATGGAGACATTGGCTGCAGCTTTGGCTGTGACTGGAGTGTAAGATCTGATGTTTCTCTTTATACAAATGCTGGATCATAGTATATGTGGCAGAGATCAGGGCGTTACCGACCTTACCCACAGATGGGAACCCAATCAGTGCCACGCGGGCATCTCCAGATTTCATCACATCGAAGCCCTCTCCTTTGCCGGCCGCCGACTTGGACGGCTCTAGAAGCTGGGCCCGGTACTTGGCTAGCTTGGCCTTCAGCAACCCCAAGTGATATTCAGTGGCTGCAAGAGATAAAAGCAAGCAGAGTTATAGGCAAAGCCTTTATAATGGGACCCGTCCAATCGGCGTGCCCCTCACCAGCCCAGACCCCCCACCCTAATTCTGCATAGTGCCCTTACCCCAGCCACCGGGGGCGCTGTGCACACTTCTTCTAATGGGATCACTGTGACACCCCCATCTAGCTGAACACGATGAGTGGCTCTATAATAGATTTAGGGGCCCCCACTTGCAGCAGTTGCAGAGCTCTCATTCATTTAAGCCACCACAACCAGGACATAACATTAAGGGGGTGCAGTGCTGTCCCCCAGCATCACTGCACCACCCACGTGACAGATCACTGCTGCTGTCCCTTTACATCAGCCCCTGCGCACTCCCTGAGTGACCCCGTGCAGGATCCCGGACTCCTCACCCTTGTTCTTCTGGGTCCTGGCGATCTCCTTCTCGATCTCGGAGATTTTCTCCAGGATCCCCATGTCTGCGGCCTCCCGACTGCTGCCAGCACAGACAGGAAAGGAAGCGGTGGGCACAGGAGCCGGGGGAGGGCGGGGCTATGAGGTCATCACCAGGCGCTCGACCTACGGCGGCCATCTTTGTTGAGGGCATGCTGCCCACACTATCCCAAACAGGAAATTGTACTCGCAGGGCATGCTGGGAAAGCCTTGATTTAGACATTAAAACATAGAAAGTTGGTTTTCCTAACCTATCCCAAAACACAGGGGGTTTTCTCGTACAAGGTCATGTTTTTTATATTGAAAATCTACAAAAACAAGTCCTTTTTAATTGTGTCCCTTAACAGTGTCCTTCTATTCCTAGATATCCCCTCTTGTTGGTGCATCAGTCCCAGGCGCTATAGCTACAGACCCGTTAATCTCTTATGATAGGGGCCAGCATGGTTGCTATAGCTCAGCCTTGTTTGTCTTATGATGGCTGCCAGTGCTGGTTGCTTAGCTTCAGACCTGTCCGATCTCTCCCGATAGGCTGGCAGGCTGGTTGCTTGTACAGCCCGTTGATTCTCCCGATAGGTCAGCATGGTCGCTATAGCTACGATTGTTGATCTCTCCTGATAGGTGCCCGCATGGTTGCTATAGCTCGCTTGTTTTTATCTTTTGATAGGTGCAGGCTGGTGCTATAGCTACAGACCTTCGATTCTCCTGTGTCTGAAGCACTGGGTTTTAAGCTACGACCCCATGTCCTCAGAACTGTCACTGCAGGCGTGTGCCGTAAAAACAGTAAAAACACAACTGTATTCAAATATGAAACCAACAAAAAAGAAACTGGGTAAGTGAAACCCTGTAGGAGCAACCTCTTCAGGCAGAGTAAGCAACATAAATATAAATATGCAAAAAAATTTCCCCCTTTTTGGGGAATTTGAGGAGTAATTTGGGGGCAGAATCCCCGTTATGGGGTTATATGGAGTAGAACAGGAAAAATACCCCGATATGGGAAGACATGAGTATGTTTCAACAAAATTACCCTCTCAGGGTCTGTTAGGGATATGCATCAAAATTACCCCATTAATATATATATAGGAAAAACTACCACCTTCATGGCGCATGTATATACTATGTTCACACCGGAAAAGGGCCCTCACCATTTTCTATCAAGGGAAAGGGGTATAAGGGATCCATGGGTGACGCAGAAATAGCCTTCAGAAGGTTGTATAGGGATATTTGGGTCACCAAAAAAAAGCCTTAAAAAAGGGGTATAGGGATCCCCCGGGCTCGATGCAGAAAAACCCCTACAGAAGGTTGATAGGATCCTGAGCTCGACGCAGAAACAGCCCTACAGCCAGGTCGTATAGGGATCCATGGGCTAGACGCAGAAACAGCCTTACAGACAGGTCGTATAGGGATCCATGGGCTCGACGCAGAAACAGGCTTACAGACAGGTTGTATAGGGATCCTGGGTTTTCGCAGAAAACAGCCCCCAAGACGGTGTATAGGGATCCATGGGCTAGACGCAGAAACAGGCTTACAGACAGGTCATATAGGGATCCATGGGTCAAACAAAATCCCTACAGCCAGGTGTAAGGGATCCCTGGGTAGGCAGAAACAGGCTTACGACAGGTCGATAGGGGTCCCTGTGCTCGAAAAAAAGAAAAAGTAAAGACGGTTGTATGGGATAGGGCCCCACAAAAACGCCTTACGACAGGTGTTTAGGGATCCCTGGGTGACCCAGAAACAGGCTTACAGACAGGTTGTATAGGGATATGGGCTCGACACAGAAACAGCCTTACAGACAGGTCGTATAGGGATCCACGGGCTAGACGCAGAAACAGGCTTCAGACGGTTTATGGGTCCATGGGCCCCCACAGAAAAGCCCCTTTAAACAGGTCGTATGGGGTCCTGGTCAACACAGAAACAGCCCCGTTTCAATCATTAGCACTGACTTTAAGCCATAGACATTTCAACTCAGTGTGAATCGCTTTTTGACGCTTATTTTGGGGACTATTCAGCGCTGAAATTTGTTCCAAAATAAGCTTAAAACAAGGTACAAGTACAAGTCAGTGTCGCTGTTCAATTTCAATTGTAACTTTTTGCCATCGTGCAGTCCGGGTCATTTCTTTGTTCAAATTCCGCACGGAATTTGAAAGAGGAAACCAACGGGTTCTTGGCACGGAATATTTACACATGTGAACATCCCCCTAGGGCAGTGTTTCTCAACTCCAGTCCTCAAGACCCCCCAACAGGCCATGTAATGTAATGATATCACATGTGCAATACTGAGGAAATCCTGAAAACTTGGCCTGTTGGTGGGCCTTGAGGACTGGAGTTGAGAAACACTGGCTTAGGGTTTTCTCGGGGTGGCTCACGTCCACTGTGGGTTCCCAGCACAATAAAATCCGCAGCTGTCAGAGCAGATTTACCATGGCATTTGCCCTGTGACAATCCACGCTGGATTTTTGCATGAAAATTTCATTCTGCAGGTCAGTTAAAGAAAACCCCATGGCTGACCCCGACCTGTATGAACATCCCTTTAAAGTGGTATTTCAGCTGCCAGAAAGGGGGAGAGGGAACTTAAAAGGGAGCTGCAGGCTCATCACACACATTAACCCTACATCATAAACACGTAAAATGGGCAGTTTGTCCCATCACTGCCTCCTAGGTACTCAGGAAGGGGTACATCTCTCCTTGAGGAGAGCACCGAACGAACGGTGTGTAGAGATTTGTTTTGTCTTTTCGCACTCTACTAAGCATCTGCATATCACAAGGCATTATGGCAAAGGGTCTGAGAAGCCCACAGCGCCCTCTGTTGGATCCAACAGAGGGCGCTGTGGGCTTCTCAGCCCCTTTCCCATAATGCCTTCCTTTGTACTCAGTGCAAGTGTGGGCGTGGCTTCAGCAGCGGCTCATGTGGGTGGTGGACTACAGTTCCCATCATGCATTGGTCTGACAAGAGAAAATCTTTGTGCAGCTCATGTTGTCCTCCCTCCCTTCCCAGTCCCGACATTAGTTCCTACATCCGATTCTACGTCTTGTCCGCTAATTCGGTTCCCCTCTCTTGATGTAATTTATTGCTATATTTGGTGTGAAATAATCTGTACTTATCTTATTGTATCAGGTTTCCTAGTTACAGCCATATACATAGATACACAGCTCACCTCCCTAGTGCTAGAACTGAGCATGCCTGACCAGGAAGCAGAAACCAAGCTGGTCGTAGCCCTTGGCAACAAGGTATAAACATCAGATTTTGAGCTAGTGATGATGTAGGAAACTACTATTAATATTTATGGGAGCGTTTTACCCTGTACCCCACACTTTCAATAGGAATTAAGTTTTCTATGCTGGAACACCCCTTCAAAAAAGTTGACTTTTTTTTATTATTATTAATTAGGCTCACAATATGTTCATAGACTTCGTGGATGTCATATGTGCTGTGGTTTATGTTTTTTTTTTTACATTTATTTTTATGTGTAGGGCAGTAATTGATGACCATTCCTTACTACTGCCTGGCCTAGAAAGACGTCACTTCTATACGGTCCTCCTCTAATGATATGCCCAACTATACAATGCAGTTTGACAATGCCCCACTCTCTAATGGCATTGTCATACTGGTTTGTATAGTGGACATATCGGTAGGGGAGTGCTACCAGCGGCTACAGTATAGCAATGACAGGCTCCTGAGTAGCACGCATGCGCGCGTCAACAGGCCACCCGCCACTCTCTCCAATTGTATTGGCACAATGCTTTGTATAGTGCACATATCATTAGGGGAGGGCTGCTGCCGGCGGCTACACTATAGAAGCAACGTCCTCCTGAGTAGCGCGCATGCGCGAGTAAGCAGGCCAGCCGCCGCTTCTATAATGTATACAGCGGTAATGGATGACTATGAATGAACATCCATGCGTGTCAACAGAACACCCTCCGCCTGCATTGGCACACTGCTTTGTATAGTGGACATAACGTTCGGGGTGGGCTGCTGGCGGCTACACTATAAAAGCAACATCCGCCTAAGTAGCGCGCATGCGCGAGTAAGCAGGCCAGCCAGCGCATCTATAATGTATACAGCGGCAATGGATGACTATGAATGAACATCCTAACTTAATCCCTTAACCACAAAAATAAATTGTAAAAAAAAAAAAAAATCAAAAAACACACCTATAACAGCAGTAGTCTATAAACACGTTGTATTCTATAGTGAGCCTGATTTAAAAACAAAAAACACAACAACCCCTTAAAGTTTTGGACGCTCATTCTCTTTGAAGGGGATGCCGTAGGTGTCTGTTTCCAACTGGGGCCAATGATTTTGGATATCTCCTGCAGTCATTGGGGTGAATGCACACAGGAATGCAACAGATCATGCATGTAGTCCATGGCGAAAACCTGCATCAAATCCACAACAGAATTTAAGATACTGCAGCTGTTTAGAAAAAAAAATAACTACCCCAGATACATTTTGGCGCAGAAATTTTCGCCCCATGGGCATTGGATTTGTACAATCCCATTTCTACGGCAGATATCGGATTTCACAGTGGATATTCCAATCTGTCCCTTGTGCCTTCACCCTGAGGCGGTGCTCACTTTGGCGTCTTTAAGAGCGTAATTTTGCCGAAACACAACCCAATGTTCAATGCCCTTTAAAGGGGTTGTCTCGCTACAAAGAATAGCTTTCAAATTGTAGGGAACACAAAAAAAAGACTTTTTTCCAAATATTTTGTTTTGTTCCTCGTTTTCCTAAGGAGAGACAATTTGAAATTTATGCCCTCCTGGCTATTCAGTTCCCTCAGTACGACTGAAAACTTCCCCCCCTGCTTTTGTTTATAGATGCAGTGAGTGAGGCATCCCACGGGTTGGGCAGTGTCCTGTGGCTCACAGAAAAAAACCTTGTTTTTATGTAAAATAAACAAAAATGTAATTAGGGCTTTGTTTTGGGGTCAGTAAAAAGTCCTTTAGTTTTAGAAGTAATCTGATCTAATTAGATCGAAAGCACAGCACGCATGGATGTACAAGCACGGCTGTATGAAATGAGCAGTCTGAACCCGGAAATGCGAGTTTTCATTCATGATTTCGAAATCTGAAGGGAGACAACTCTTTTAATGTAAAATACACAAGCACACGACCCATATTTTATGCTCATAATTTAGTGCGCCCCTGAAAGGAATGGTCATGTCAATTCTTTCAGGTGGATACATGCCGCAACAGTAAAAACTATAGGAGACAGCACCTCCTGTTAGTGCCCATAGCCCCGGTGAAAATGCGCTTCAACCGTGGATTTTAACAAAACAAAAACCCAAAGACTATTGGGCATACCTGGCATGCCCTTTTTTGCTGTGTAACCCAGGCTTATGGTGAATTCTTGGTTAGCATCATTTTACAATTCACTGCACAATCTGCGCCTCTACTGAAAATCACCATGCTTTCTTTTTTCTGGCAAGAGTAGAGCTCGGAAAATTTCCATTTGCCATTTTGTGGAAAAATTATCAGGGTTTAAAATTTGTGACAATCTACCCCCGGAGGTTCGTAGCAACGGCAAACCTTCAAGCAATATAGGAGAGTGAGTGATCCTCGCACCTGTTGAAGGGAGGGCAAGCACCCCTAAACCTTGACCTCCAAAATTTTACCCTCAGTTAACCTCCCCCCCCACATTATTAGGGTATGTTAATACGAAGAAAAAAAACAAAAGGGGGCGAAAATGTAAAGTTTGAAAAAATTTGCGCGTAGATTAAAATGTAGGTAAATTGTTTCCCTTTCTGGGGTTTGGGCCCGTATTATAGGGGCCAACTCTCATTTGCGTTGCAGGGCTTTTGGATGCCGAGGGTTTCCCGGCCCCCCGTGGCCCTGTGATTCCGGGGTTAGGTGAACCCCGGAGGATTGGATAAGGGATAAAATGGGGCCCCGGCCCGTGCAGTTAAAAAAAGCCTAATTTTGACTTATAAAAAATGTCTTTATTCTTAAAAGAGAGGGGTGTATAACCCTCACCCCTTTTAAAAAAATCAGAAAAATATAAAACCTGGCGTTTCCCTGCGTTTTAACGGCATTTTTTTTTAAAGGGGTTTAAATGTTTGGGTAAAAGCTACTGTGGTTTTTAAAATAAATGGTATTTTTTTGTTAGGTCGACAAAAAATGTCAATCTGAGAATCCAGGGAGCCGATTAGCTGGAAGGCCGTAAATTTGGGTCATCAGTGACGGGCTATCAAAGACAAGAGATGTAGGGTCGGATTAAAAAGGGAGGGGAAACATCAATCAAAGTGCAGGTGTCAGTCCATTCAGCCCGGGGGACAGAAGAGGCTTTGCTCCCGGGTGGGATGGATTGTTTACATTGGCATCATTATGATTGGTTTTTTTTTATAATAAAAAAACAAAAAAAGAAGAGATGTCTAACAGAAGACGAAAGTTTTATCAATGGGTTTTTTAAAAGATGGGTTTTTTAAATCAATAAAATATTTTGTGTTACTAGTAATCGACCTTTTTTGAGTTTTAATGAAAAGCCTTTTATCTATGGCCGATGTGAAGGAACCCCTGTGAAAAAATTTTGTAAATTATAAAAATAGGTTTGCTGTTATTTTAATTAATAAGATTGCTGGTTGAGATTCCCCAGTCAAATTATAGGGGGTATATGAAAAAAAAAAAAAAAAAAATCGGTTTGGGTGAAAAGGAGTGGAAAATGAGCTGAAAAAAAAAAAAAAAAAAAAAAAAAGCATTTTTTTAAATAGTTGTAAAAAAAGGAATGATTTTTTGTGTAACGATCTCTTGATGGAATGTACAAGGGAATTAGTGTGATGAAGTTTAACTTGGGTGTTTTATGTAAAACTCTATATGTGTTACAAGAGGTTTTTCACATTTCTATTGTTGGAGTAAATATACTCAAAAGATTGGGTCGTACAAAAGTTCTTTTTCGAGAAGGTCAATACATTTGAAAACTTGATCGCCGAAAATATATCGTACCCCCCAGATGCTTAAACAATGTAATTTTCGTTGAGTTCCATCATGTCATTCAGACCTCTGGGTTGAATGTTTTTTGTTGTATATCAGAACATCTCTCTTTTTTGCAAGTTTGGAAACTGTTGATTTGATTATCGGAATAAAATTTACGGGAGTAATTTTTTGATCATCAAAATTTGTTGATGTACTAACTTGCAGTGTAGGGCCCCGCTTTTTTAATGCCCCCCTTTTTTGACAAAAACCCTTGGGGGCCTTTTAATCTGATATGGGGGCGCACAGGTATTTCCTGCCGACTATTGTGGGAGGGCCCCAGGGGCTTTCTATCCAAAAATTTTAAAAAAGGAAATTTTTTACATGTGAGATGAAATTTAAAATAGGGTAAGGGAATATTGGTTTTTGGAGAGGTTATTTTCCCGGGTGTAGTAAAAATAGTTTTACAGCAAAAACAACTAGACATACCGCATGAAAAGTACCTGTTATAGGGGGAATCGTTTATTGGTTTCTATGGTTGATTTTTCACTCGACTGGGGGTAGTATGTTTTTGATTTTAAGGAAAAGCCCCCTGAAGATCATAGTTTCATAGTTTGAAAGGGCCCTAAAAAAAGACAAGTCGTCCATCTAGTTAAAGCCGTTGTGCTAAGGTTTTTGACCCAAAAAGGAAGGAAAAAACCCCCCAAAATGAGGTGAAGCCAATTTTTCCTAAATTTTAAAAAAAATTTCCTTCCCGGGACTCCAATCTGGCAACAAAAAAAAACCCCTGGATCAATGCCCCCCCTCTCCTAATCCTAGACACTATAACTTGTTATTTTTATTACGCCCAGAAAGGCACCCAAAAACCCTTTTAAAACTGGGGTTATTAAATTTCACCATGCCCATCCCTCGGGCAGAAAAATTCCCCATAGTCCCCACGCCCCTTACAGTAAAAAACCCTTTTTCCCTTTTTTTTATGTAAAAAACTTTCGGTTCCCCCAAGCCCTTTTAAAGGAGCCCCTTGTTCTAGATACAGCCCTGTGAAAAAATTTTAAATCTTGGGAGAGATCTCTATTTTTGACCTTTGATGTATTTAAACATTTTTTATTATGCCCCCCCAAAAGGGCCTTCTTTTCTTAAACTAAATAACCCAAATCTTCCCAAAATCTTTCTGTGTACTGTAGTCCACCCAGTCCCCCCCCCCCCCCCCCCCCCCCCCCCCCTTTTTAAATTTTTTTTTGGCCGCCTTTGAACCTTTTCAAGCTCTCCCAATGTCTTTCCTTTGCACTGGTCCCCAAAAAAACTGTACACAATATTCCTTTTGTGTGGGGTCAAAACCATAAAATTGTATAATGGGGGGAATAAGGGTTTCATCATGTGCACTATCCCCCTTTTTAAATGCCCCCCATGACCCCTTTTTTTTTTTTTTGGGGCTGCTGCTCCCTGCACGGCTGCTAAAAATTAAGTTTACTGTCCCCCAGGTTTCCCCAAATTTCCTTCCCCCTGTAAATTTTACCCAGTTTTTTCCTTTTAAACATTTTAACCCAAATTGTAATGGTTTCTCTTCCCCATTGCAAACCTTGCTTTTTATCAGTGTTAAACCTCATCTCCCAAATTTCCCTCCCCGGGCCTCCAACTTATCCAAAACCCTTTGTAATAACATATTATCCTCTATTGTTTTGTTTAAATTTACAGGCTTAGTATGTCTGAAAAGGGTTTCAAATATTCTCTGTGGTTATTCCCTGTGAAAAGATCATTAATAAAAAAGGGAAAAAGAGGATGGGGCCCCAATACGACCCTTGGGGTCCCCACTAGTAAAAAGCGCTCCAGTCTGAAGTATGTAACCGTTAATTACTAAACCCTTTTTTTTCTATCAGTGAAACCCCCTTTCTTTCCCCACTTGCACACATTTTCCCCCCGCCAAACATTTCATTTTTTTTTACCAACCTTTTTTTGGCAACCCTAAACAAATCTTTTTGAAAAATCTAGTATATGTTTTCCAGTGGTCACCCCAACCCCGACTGCATGACTTTCCCCATAGAAGCATGAGATTAGCTGACAGGAACCCATCCTTCATGAACCCATTTTGGAACGGCGTTTTTACATTTATTTTCAGTGAGATACTTCAGGGTGCTCCCTGAGGGAAAAACCCTTTAAACATTTTACCCCACAAAAAGAGGGTTTAACCTTTCTGGCCCATAGTTTTCCCATCACTTTTTTTACCCCCTTTTTTAAAAACTGGGACCAAAAATTTTTCTATGCGGGCCCCTTTCCCTTTGGGGGCTTTCCCCCTTTTTTAGAAGTCCCCTGAAATTAAAATAGGGGCCTATCTATGAATTTACTTTAAAAATCTCTTAGGACCGGGGTGTATGCCATTGACCCGGGGATTTGTTATTTTAAAACTTCCTAAGACGGGGCTGCACTTCTTTTTGGGTTTAAAAGAAAAATTTTAAGTTGGAGTTTACCCCTCCCCCTTTTTCAACAGGAAGCCATCCTCCTCGGTAAAAAACGGGAAAAAAAAAATGGGTTTTTTACTTTGCTTTTTTCTCATCGCCCTCTACTGCCCCCCCTCCCCTTTTTTTTCAAAGGGCCCAAAATTTTCCCTTTTTAAATTTTTTTTTCTATTTTATAGTTAAAAAATATTTTTGGGGGGGTTTTTCTTTCATAGCTTTTTGTCTTTCTGTCTCCGCTTTTCTTCCTTTTTCTTTATTTCAAAACAAATTTTTTTTTTTTCCCATAAACTTCTTAGTGCCTCTTTACTGCCCCCCTGGTTTTTTGTTGGTGAACGCTTTCTTTTTGTTTTTTTTATTTCCTTCCCTTTAAATCCCCGTTGGGTCCACATTGGGGGTTTTTTGTTTTTTTAATTTTTTTTTTTCCCAATTAAGGGATGGAAACCCCTTTACAGTGGTGCCTAGGTTTTTT
The DNA here is from genome assembly GCA_025379985.1 of Phyllomedusa bahiana. Classification (NCBI taxonomy): domain Eukaryota; kingdom Metazoa; phylum Chordata; class Amphibia; order Anura; family Hylidae; genus Phyllomedusa; species Phyllomedusa bahiana. The sequence goes on from JAODAL010004618.1 coordinate 47,678, forward strand.
TTAAACTTTTCCCAAATTTTTATTAGTTCGGCCCTATTTTAAAACACATTGTCCCCGTCAAAACGGGTTTTGGGCCCCCTTAAGCAGAATAAAAATTTGCCCCCTAAAAAATTTAGTGTTTTTGTGGCTCCTTTACAAAAAAAAATCTATGAAAGGGTAAAAGGAAATTATTTATGGTCATATTTCCCCAGGGCCCCTCAAACCGAAAACAATTGGGTCTATTTTGGGGTCGCGGGGGCCTAGGGAAAGGGTCTTTTTTTCATAGATACCAAGCTTTGTAAGAATTTGTTTTATTTTAGAGTGAGCGGAATTAAATTGAGTAATGAGAGAATGTTTGATTTTTGGGTCCATCAAGGGTTTGGAAGTTTGGGACTTGATCTTGGTCTCGTCTAGATTCTTTTCAGTCAAGCAATCTTTTTGGGTTAGTTTAGAAGTCCGTCTATAGCATCTTTTAGAAGTGTCCTGGGATACTTTTTTTCTCTGAATCTATTTTCAAGAAATTTTATTTGTTTCAGGAATTCTTCATCTTCAGTACAATTTTTTCGGACCCTTTTAAATTGCCCATACGGGATGTTGATTAACCAGGGCTTATGATGCGCGCTGTCAAACTGAATATAGGTGTTGGCATCTACTTTTTTAAAATGAGTGGAAGTGGTGAACCTGTCTTCTTTGAGTGTGACATTGAGGTCCAGAAAAACAATGGATTGTGAGCTGTAGTTGGCAGTGAACTGGAGGTTCCAGGTATTACTATTTAGGAAGTTGATGAACTCTGGAATCACATTGGCAGGTCCCGACCAAATGAAAAACAAGTCATCGATGTACCTTTTGTACAGGGTGATATGTTGCATAAATTGAGGTTGATCATATATATACTGGTCCTCGAAGGCTTTTTTTTTTTTTTTTTTAAGCACAGATACACTGCTTTTCACCCATAAACGATTTTTTTTTTTTTTGGGTTTTTTTTTTCATATAGCTCCCTATAGATTGACTGGTGAGGAATCTCAACCAGCAATCTTATTAATTAAAATAACAGCAAACCTATATGTTTAGTAACTTACAGAGTAACTTTTTCACATGGGTTCCTTCACTTCAGGCCGATAGTATACGGCTTTCATTCAAACTCAAAACACGTCGATTACTAGTAACACACAATATATTATTGATTTAAAAATCCCATCTTTTAACAAACATTGATAAAACTTTTAGTCTTCTTGTTAGTACTATCATCTTCTTAGTTGTTTTTATTTATTATATAAAAACGTAGATCATAATGTATGCCAAATGTAAACAATCCATCCCAGCCGGAGCGAAGCCTCTTCTATGTCCTCCCGGCTGGAATGGACTGACACCTGCACTGTTGATTGATGTACCGCTCATCCAATCGTATACCGACACCTACTATCTCTTGTCTGGCATAGCCTGTCACTGATGATCCTAAATTGACGGCTTTTCCCAGCTAATCGGCTCCCTGGAATTCTCAGATTGACATTTTTGTCGACCTATACAAAAATATACCATTTATTTAAATACCAAAAGTAGCTTTTACCCAAACATTACCCTTGAAAAAGTGCCGGTATGTACGGCAGGAAAACGCGTCGGGTTTTATATTGTTCTGAGTTTTTAATGGTGTAGGGTTATACACCCCCTACATCTTTTAAGAATAAAGACATTTTTATAAGTCAAAATTACGGCTTTTTCATAACTGCACGTGCGCCGGATCCGCCATTTTATCCTCTTATCCATTATTAGGGTATGTTCGCACGGCTTATTTTGCCACATATTTGCATGCACATTCCATCACGTATCACGCTTTATACGTGGCAAAATGCGCACCGCGATTGTGGTAATTCATAGCTATCATAGAGAGCTATGAATTACGCATCGCCTCCCCGGGCGTACACTACGATCGTAGCGTACGCCCAGTGAGAGAAGTGACACATCAATTGTTCGCGGCACTTACGAGCTGCTGAAAATACATGTCAGTGAGGCTGCCCCCTCCCACTCCCCCACCGTCTCTGTAAGTACACGCTGATCAGCGCGTACTTCCAAAACACCCCGCATATTGCAGCGCGTACTGTACGCGCCGAAATACGCCGTGTGAACATACCCTTAGATTTTTGTACTGTGCATTTACTGCAATGAAATCACAATTCTCCATTGGTCCTTAGGCTGCAGTTGTTACCAGAACTCAATTCATTGCAATGGGCCCTAGGACACGTTCACACAGCGCTCATTAAATATGTATTTGGGTATGTTTTACACACCAAAAAATGGACCCTTAATATGTACTTAATGTTCAAGTTTGATTACATTGATTGCAACACGTTTTACGTAGCTTTTTGCATTGCGTTAAACGGTTGCGTTCAAAGAATTGACATGGCAGCTCTTGATCCATTTAACACATTGCAAAGGCAATAGAAACCATAGAGCACGTGTTTGCATCCAGAAAACGTATCCATATATGTGACACACTTTGTGGTACATTTTTGGATGCATTTGACGCAATACGTCTGCACATACCCCTAGTGCAAAGTTTACCCTTACCTCTACCCGCAATTCTGCTGCTCCCTCGTTGTGCAAAATAAAATATTAATCCCATCTAATCTGCTTTTGTTTGCAGGTAAATGAAACATTGAAGCGACAACGCAGCAGTGTAAACAGCAAATTTTTTTTTTCTTTGTGGTTGATCTTTTTTTTTTTTTTTAAACGGAGGAGAAAAAAATTAAAAAAATTAAAAGATGAATGTGTTTTGTTTTTTTTTCACGGTAAATGTGCATCAACCGTGGAATACGCGAGAAGTCTCAGAGAGAAAAAGCCAGCCACGCTTTAATCCATGACACATAGCAAAATACGACAACAACTCCAAACCGCTCCTCGCAACCAAGTCACTTGCATCAAAAACAGTCCGCCTTCGCTGCTGGTCGTTTACCTCTCCGGGGGCTTGCAGGACGACAGTCTTTTGCCAGCGCGCGGCGCTGTTCCCTCGTCACTTTGCACTAGACCCTTGAGAAGCAGGATATACAGCATTCATTAATGAGAAATGAGACTGAATAAGCAGGGGGTGCAATGCGTTTCCATCACCCGTTAAGTATACCCTGGAAAAATAGGCCGCCGCAAAACTACGTAACCGAATCTTCTCAGCTGCGTCTGCTCTCGGGAGGCATCCATAGATTTATACTTTGATTAAATATATGTGTATTTATAATATATATTTATAGATATAAAAAAAAAATCTGACATTTCCCATTTTCAATGTGAAAATGGAGAAATGTATTGCAGTTCGGAATAAGTTTTCCTTTTGACATTGGGGGGAGGGAAAGGAGGAGAACCATAGGAGTTGCTAATTATAAGATATTAGGGATAGAGCTGAAGGGAGGAGTGGATAGACCCCACCCCATGGATGGAGTGTGTAGGGGATGTATGTTCTGCTGAGAAGTCACAGACCCCCTGGCTGCAGCTCAGGAGCGCCCCCTTTCCGGACCACTCGAAGGTCGCCATAATCCATGTTGGGGTGCTGCATCCCTTCCAGCCGCAGGGGGAGAATGGAACAGGGATGGGATCAGTGGCGATTGTAGGAGAGGGGAGGGTAAAGCCGGAGCAGTAATGTCAAGCAGGAAAAAAAATAAAATGAAAAACAAGAAAACCCAGCGGATTAAAATAAAAACTGCGCATAGAGAGTGGACGCCGCTGCACGCGTCATTGCTTTAACACTCATACATTCTTCTCAGAGTCTCTAGGACAGAAAGGAAACGGCAGGTTTCGGTGCGGACAGCTCCGTTCTGTCTGGAGGGGATGGTGGTGGCGGCAGCGAGGTCGGGCTTCTGTCACCGGAATTCATAGATGGGTGCACTGTGTTCGGGGACGTGGGTCAGGTTTAAAGACTGATACCTGCAAGGGAATTGGAAAGATAAATCGATAGATTAACACTGACCTGGGGCTGCTGCTCTTTTAGAAAGTCCTTGTGCTCCCCACAAAACAAGAAGTCTGGAGCATCTTTCCCTAGATATTTAGGGTATGTGCACACTGCTGATAATGCCACGTATTTGCGGCACGCATTTTGCTGAGTATTGCGCTTCATACGGGCTGATATGCGCACCGCAAAGACGGTAATTCATAGAGAGCTGTGGATCATGCGTCGTCTCCCCCCCCCCCCCGCGCGTACGATACGATCGTATTATACGCGTGGGGGGAGAATTGGCATGTCAATTGTTAGCAGCGATTATGCGCGCTGACAATGCATGTCAATGGGGCCGGCAGCCGCCTTCCAATTACGCACTGAGCCTGGTTCCAAAACACACAGCATATTACAGCGCGTACTATACCCACCCCTATAAGCCATGTGAACATAGCCTTAGGTTGTGCAGTTCCTTTGTTATTCCTCCAAGAATTTCATTACTCAACGGGTAGCTGGATGTTACTGATTGGGGGGTGTCCTTGTCCAATAAGTCAATGCCCCCTCTGCCAAACAGAATAACAGAGGAACATTTACCTGATATTTTATCTGTCCGTTCAAACCTCAGGGAGAGAAGGTCCCAAGGACATTGTACTCAGGTCTGTGAGGATGGGAGCTTCTCTCCCTGAAAATATAGAGGGGTGAACAGACACCAAGCAAGGTAAAGTGTCAAGAGTATGTTCTCATCTGTACAGAGGTCACCTTGTTGCGGTGGATGGGCTCTTGCAATTTTGATCAAAAATGTGCACAAAGAACCTCAGATTGTCATGTAACCTTAAGGAGCAGAAATGCATTTTGTAATTTATTTGTTTGGTTTTTTTGCATTTGTAGAGCGCTGCTGCTATGGTGTTGTGTTTGTGTTGCGACCATGCAAACGTGCACCTACATTAGTTTCTTTACAAATAATTTTGGATGTGCTGACCAATTTTTTTTTTTGGATTCGTTAGGGTATAAACACATGAGGGTCCGGTTGTGACTGCGTCCCTATGCAGTCATCAATGGCTGTGGGACTTTGCCAAATGCTATAAGCAATCGTAAGCAGTTGCATGAGGAGAGGGCACAGCCATGCTCCCTTGGGTTTGCAACCTTAGTGTCTATTCACAGAGCCTTGGTCTGGTGCATTTAAAAAAAACAAACCAAAAAAACCACATCAAAACCACCGTTTCGAGATGCGGTAGTTGGCCATGCAGTTTTTCCAGGTGAAAAACATTTAGGTTGCCATGTTTCGTCTGTATAAAATGCATAGCCAATTACCGCACTGCAAAACAGGGATAAAATACATTTTTATTTTGTTTTTTACTGCAATGTGTGAATATCCTTCAGCTAGGCTGATAAAACTTGTGGGATTACAACGATAGTAGGTTTTCCTGTGCATGTGGTGGCAAACTGCCTATTAGGGCCTTGCGCTGCCATAGGGCAGTGAATTTTGTACTAGAGATAGAACAGGGCCCTCTTGTGAACAATGGCACACTTCCTGCTGATGACGATGTGAACATCAACCTCCGCTATGAATACACCGGCGGAGGCGCCGTCCTCACCATTCTGAGCTCCGGTGATAGTAATAACCCTCTATAGATGCTGCCGACTTCTGGAAGCAAATGTAGTAGAAGCCGGCAAAGGAAGCGCCGCTGATGTCTTTGATTGTGTGATCGGGCACCAGAAACTGTTCCTGTAGAGAGAGGAAACCATGTAAACCATGTGGGGCTATAAACTGCATATTAAAGGGACTCTCCAAAGAGGCCACCTCACACCCTGGACAGGACAAGGCTGTGGGGGCCACCTCACACCCTGGACAGGACAGGAGCGTGAAAGCCACCTCACACCCTGGACAGGACAGGAGCGTGAAAGCCACCTCACACCCTGGACAGGACAGGAGCGTGAAAGCCACCTCGCTCCCGCAGCCCGAACAGGACAGGGACGTGGGAGCCACCTCGCTCCCGCAGCCCGAACAGGACCGGGACGTGGGAGCCACCTCGCAACCTGCAGCCCGTCCAGGACAGGGGTATCAGATCTCCCACCTCCCTGCAGGGAACGCACCTTCCACCTCATGAAGACGTAGTCTCCATTCTTCAGCTCTTCATAATCAAAGTCATCGGAGTTAAAGGTTTTTGCATACTGGTAGAAAGCCTGGAACTTGCCCTGTGGAGAGATGACAGGTTAGTGCCCTGTTGTCAATACAGGAGAACCCCAACCCCCGGTGTCCAGTCCCCACTCACCCAGTGCTTCCTGTCCACGTCTTCATCCGCGTCCCACTTTCTTGTTAGAAAAGGATGTTTTCTACTAATGATCTCCCCCTCAAAGAAAGTGGTGAGGGTTGGGTACTCCTAAAAAGAGAAGTGGGGTTATGCCGCATCAAAACATAGTACTTCTACTCCAGCAACAGAACAGGAAACATCAGCGCTCCATGGGGGGCAAAGACGTTATAGGAAGACGGGAAGGACATAGCAAGATCCTGTAATATATTCTCGCCCACCCACATAATGTCCATTGGTGACGTCAGCAGTCATACTCGGGCACGGCTAGAGAGAATAGCGGAGTCCACTACAAGTCGCTCAAACTGCCAAATTGGGGACAAGAATCACTGGCCATATATGTTGCCCTATGCTCCCTGATCTCTATATAAGTCTCAAACTCAGCTGGGTGAATGGTAGAAACAAAAAAAAAAGTGAAGTTGACAGGCCACATTCATGACTGTACTGCAATGTATTAATCTGATGGAATAGCAATAGGACATACCATCAAGATAAGTGTAGGATCTGCGCCTATGTCAAAAACAAGCCCTGAAAGTTACAACTCAAAATGGAGAGCCGGTCACACTTGTGCCCGACTCGCCATTCTGCTCTATGGGAATTCCCAGTACAGGGGAGCGCTGTGATCTCTCCATTCTGTTCTATGCGAGCTCCCAGTACAGGGGAGCGCTGTGTTCTCTCCATTCTGCTCTATGCGAGCTCCCAGTTACAGGGAGCGCTGTGTTCTCTCCATTCTGCTCTATGGGAGTCCCGTACAGGGGGGCGCTGTGTTCTCATTCTGTTCTATGGAGCTCCAGTACAGGGGAGCGCTGTGTTCTCTCCATTCAGTCTATGCGAGCTTCCCAGTACAGGGGAGCGCTGTGATCTCTCCATTCTGTCTATGCCGAGTTTCCCAGTCGTCTAGGGGAGCGCTGTTTCTCTCCATTCTGTTCTATGGAGCGTGTTCTCCATTCTACAGGCAGCGCTGTGTTCTCCTCCATTCTGCTCTAGGTGCGTGTTTTTCCCTGTTCATGGCGAGCGCTGTGTTCTCCTTCTCCATTCGGTTTCCCTAAGGGAGCGCTGTGTTCCTCCATTCTGCTCTATGCGAGTTCCCAGTACAGGGAGCGCTGTGTTCTCTCCATTCTGTTCATGCGAGTTCCCAGTACAGGGGAGCGCTGTGTTCTCTCCATTCTGTCTCTATGCGAGTTCCCGTACAGGGGAGCGCTGTGTTCTCTCCATTCTGTTCTATGCGAGTTCCCGTACAGGGGAGCGCTGTGTTCTCTCCATTTTTCTCTATGCGAGTTCCCCGGTACAGGGGAGCACTGTGTTCTCTCCATTCTGTTCTATGCGAGTTCCCGTACAGGGGAGCGCTGTGTCTCTCCATTCTGTTCTACGGAGTTCCCAGTACAGGAGGCGCTGTGTTCTCTCCATTCTGTTCTATGCGAGTTCCCGGTACAGGAGAGCGCTGTGTTCTCTCCATTCTGTTCTACGAGTTCCCAGGGACAGGGGAGATGTTGTGTTCTCTCCATTCTGCTCTATGGGAGTTCCCGTACAGGGAAGCAGGTGTGTGTTTCTATTCTCCTAACGATGGAGAGTTCCGGTCATGGCAACCGCTCTAAATTTGGACCACACATTTTGCCTTCGGAGCAGGGGTTCCCAGAAGGGGAAAAAACACTGGTATCTCGTCCAACTATCTCCCTCTTTTAGCACCTTCCGCTGTAAGGGGACCGGCGTCTCACGACCAAATCGGCCATCTAGCAATTTCATCCAGTACAGGGAGCCCTTGTCTGTCAAATCCCCTAATGCGAGTTCCACGGTAAAAAGGGGGAGCTCTGTTTTCCCTCCATTCCAGGGACAACTATGCGAAAGCCCCCGTTCCCCTGCTATATGGGATCCGGGTCATTGATTCTCTCTAATTCTGCCATAGCAGTTTCCCGGTACCAGGGAGCCGCTGGGGTCTCCCATTCGAGTTAATGCAGTTCGCGAGTACAGGGAGACGCTGTGTGGTTCATCGTCATTTTCATTCAAATGCGAGGGGGTTCCCCCCGGTACAAGGGCCATCGCTGCTGCTCTGTCCCATTATGATCCCGGCCCTATTTTTGGTTTTCTCCCGGTACAGAGGCTGGTTCTCATCCATTTCCTCATGCGAGTTCCCCGGGACAGGGAGCGTGGTTCTTCCTTCTCCTCTTGGGGTTCCCCTACAGGGGCGCTTTTTGATCTTCCATTTGCCCCTGCGAGTTCCCCCGGGAAGGGGCGCTGTGTTCTCTCCCTTCTGCTCTTGCGAGTTGGGACGGGACGCTGTGTTCCTCCCTTTGCCTTATGCGAGTTCCCGGCAGGGGGGGTGTTTTCTCTATTTTTTGCGATTCCCGGGAAGGGGCGCGTGGGTTTCCCCCCATTTGTTTTGGGTTCCCTAAGGGGGGGCTGTTTTCCCCCCCTTTCTATGGAGTTGGGGACAGGGGGGCGTTTCCCCATTTTTATGCGAGTTGGGCAGGGGAGCGCTGTGTTCCCCCCATTTGTTTTTATGCGGTTCCCGGTACAGGGGAGCCTGTGTTCCCTCCTTTTTCTTGCAGTTCCCCGGGACAGGGGAGCGCTGTGTTTCCCCCCAATTTTTTTCTATCGGGTTTCCCCTTACAGGGGAGGGTGTTTTCCCCCCCATTCTGTTCTATGCGAGTTCCCCCTACGGGGGGTGTTTCCCCCCCCCCCTGTTTTTGCGAGTCCCGGGAAGGGACGCTTGTTTCCCCCCATTCTGTTTAGGAGTTCCCGGGAAGGGGGGCGCTGTGTTCCCCCCATTCTGTTCTAGGATTTCCCCGTACAGGGGGGCGTGTGTTTCCTCCATTCTGTTCTATGCGAGTTCCCCGTAAGGGGAGGTTGTTCTTCCCTTCTTTTTATGGAGTTCCGTAAGGGGGGCTGTGTTTCTTCCCTTTGTTCTTGCGAGTTCCCCTACAGGGGGGCGTGGTTCTTCCCCCTTTCTATGCGGTTCCAGTAAGGGGGCGTGTTTTCTATTTTTTTTGCGATTCCCCGTCAGGGGAGCGCTGGTTCTCCCTTTTTTCTATCGAGTTCCCCGTAAGGGGGCGCTGTGTTCCCTTTCCTTTTGTTTAGCGGGTTTCCCTACAGGGGAGCGCTGTGTTCTTCCATTCTGTCCTTCGATTCCCATACGGGGACGCGGTTCTCCATTTGTCCTTTCGGTTCCCCGTACAGGGGGGCGTGTTTCTTCCCCTCTGTTATGCGATTTCCCAAAGGGGACGCTGGTTTCTCCTTTGTTTATGCGAGTTCCCCAAAAAGGGAGGCTGTGTTTCTCCATTTGTTCTTGCAGTTCCCGTACAGGGGGAGCGTGTGTTCCCCCATTTGTTCTATGCGAGTTCCCGTACAGGGGCGCGTGTTTTATTTGTTTCTATCGTTTAAAAGGGGGGGCGGTTCTCCCATTCTGTTTATTGGTTCCCAGTACGGGAAATTTTGTTTTTCCCATTCGCTCTATGGGAGTTCCTAACAGGGAAACAGTGTGTTTTTGGGATTTTCCATAGAACAGAATGGAGAGTTGTGCGCATGCGCAACCAGCTCTAAATTTGGAGCCAACACTTTTGGGCCCATTCCGGAGCCAGGTGTGGGTCCCAGAGATGGGGCCAACAACTATCACACATTAATGGTATCTGCTACAGATAAGCCAAAGTCTATCGTGGGGACTCCTCTTTAAGCCAACCTTCAGCTAGCTTGTCAAGCCTGGTCACCAGGCAGTCCGACGAACCAGACAGGCCATTAGCAATTATTTAGCATCCATGACAGCTGGAGACTCCTTGATCTGTCAAATCCCCTACATGCCGCAGTCGCTAACGTGTTAAAAGGCCTCTTTGCTGTCCCCAGGAGCTCTGTTGCCCCACATTCCAGAGAGGACAACCTCATGAGCCGAACGTCACCCCCATGTTTGAGACCCCTGCTATATGTGAACCTGCATCCTTGGGTCATTATGATTCTCTCTAATAAAGTCCAGAATCGTCCATACATTTAACAGAACACTTTAGTGGATACCGGGGCCCCAGCTTGGTGTCTGCCCAAAATACCGGAGATAGGAGGGTGACGAAAACGAGTACAAATAGGATAAAATCCGGTTGGAGATTCTGTGAGAAAAAGATGGGAAAAAAATAGTGCAGGATGCAAGACTCATTTTTTTCATTCAAATGACAGACACCACGGTGGAAACCTGACAGACCCCCCACTGTAGTCAGAGGGGTCCATCGGGAGCTGCTGGTGTCCATCATATAATGGATCCGCGGCCGCCATTATTTTCGGTTTTCTGCTCCTACGACAGAACAGTAAGGCTGGATCTAGACAGCCTAGAATAAATAGCGTCCAAAATCCAACGTCATTTTAACGCCGCCGTATCGCTTTTTTTTGCAACGGGTTTGCGATAAAAACCGTGGTCTGTTTTCGGATTTGCCATCTGCTCCATACGGTGAATGGACGGGAACCCAGCGGAAGCTATAACGGGTTTTAAAATCCAGCAGAATCCGTGCGGATTTCAAAACCAACCCGAATAAATCCGTGCTGTGTAGACTACAACTCGGATTTTCTATTGCTGTCTATGGGAACAGGGTCACTGGTTCTACACAGAAACCACAAATGCCTGAACAAGATGAATGGGTAAGGGCAATCCCATATCGCAATAAATATGCCCAGTTATACAAAAATACATCTATATATATACACACACATCTAAAATGATCTCTATACTAATAAAACTTAATTTTTATTCAGTCCCAGGGTTTATACTGATATACGCGTTTTTTTTTTTTTTTTCACTGGTTCTACATACTGAAGCCACCAAAAATCCGACCAAAAACCGGCGCTGTGTAGACATGGCCTACTGCAGTTGTGAGCCAGGGCCCGGCTTCTACTTGCAGGATCACTTACCTCAGTAAGGCCTTTAATCTTCAAGTACCCACACAAGTAAGCGTTCTCCATGTCCACATGCTGCAGAGGGGAAGAGGAGACAATCATAGCACCAAACGTCATGTTCTAGAGGTTACAACATAGTCTCATCACAGCTACTTGAAGAAAAGCGTATGTCCCCATGACAACACATCCTGTCCCTCTGCTCAGGCAACACAGCATTGTCATCTGAGCACTAACCAGAACCCTGACAAGGCGTCGGTCACCAGCCCTGTGCCGCCATCAGTAATTTCAGAGCCCCACACAGCCACTTGGAACCCATTACAAGTTCCTATCTTGCACCAGATCAGTGGGTGGAATAATAATCATCAATCAGGGCCTCCTGACAGCACTTCTGTCAAAACTGCTCTGTAAGAGTTGTCATAGGGATACATGCAGGTGGGCTGATAATGGGAGGAGGAGAGAGAAAAGATTCTAGGTCTCATTTATTAAAACAGTCGAAGGCTAGCTTCACATGAAATAAAAAAAAATTCTGCAAATTCCGAAAATATTCAGCGGCAATTCCTCGTTGGAAACGCCGAACACGTAAGCGCAGAACTCGGATGAGGAAACAACGTTGAACTCTCAGGGCTGATTTTCCGTCTCTTCTAATGGACACTGCGGAAAACAGTTTGTCGGCGCCTAAATAAGCAAGTAATAACAGCGTCAACTGAACCATGATGCAGATTTTACTTAGGAATCAAGGTGAGGCGTTTTTCAGTCATTGATTTTTTTTTTTTTTTTGAGGATAACGTGTGGAATTTGCCCCCTAAAAAGCATTAAAAAAATGCTGTGTGAACATACTCTAACAGTAAGACTGTATTTGTTGCTCATAGCAACCACTCATTTCTTCTACTGCTGAGGTAAAATGAAAGCTGAGATCCGATTGGTTGTCCCTGTTGCCCGTGGCAACCAGGCAGATCTCTGCTTTCGTTTCTTATACTGCTGAGGTAAAATGAAAGCTGCGCTCCGATTGGTTGTCTGTTGCCCATAGCAACTAGGCACAGCTCTGCTTTAGTTTCTTACACTGCTGAGGTAAAATGAAAGCTGCGCTCTGATTGGTTGTCTCTGTTGCCCATAGCAACCAGGCAGAGCTCAGCTTTAGTTTCTTACACTGCTGAGGTAAAATGAAAGCTGCGCTCTGATTGGTTGTCTGTTGCGCATAGCAACCAGGCAGAGCTAAACTTTCGATGCCCTAAAATGAAAGCTGCGATCTGATTGGTTGTCTCTGTTAGCCATAGCAACCAGGCAGAGCTCAGCTTTAGTTTCTTACACTGCTGAGGTAAAATGAAAGCTGCGCTCTGATTGGTGGTCTCTGTTGCCCATAGCAACCAGGCAGAGCTCCGTTTTCATTCCTTATACTGCTGTCATAAAAAGAAAGCTGCGCTCTGATTGGCTGCTGTGGCTCACATAGCCGGTCTTACTTTGATAAATACAGTGCTCTGTTCCTTTAAGATCCTTGTAACATGAAAGCTCTTCAGACACGAGGCTCAAGGGATATCACAGACCCAGAGAGCAGCATCAGCGCGGACGTCACCGCCAGACAAGGCGGCTGCCAAGTGCTGGGTCACGGGCGATCCCAGCCGCCACAGGGTGACTGACTGCAAAGGTCACGGCCGCGTCTGACCCTCTCTGCCCCATACAAGGGGCGATAGAGAATGACTATATCACAACTTCCCAAGGTTCAGTTATTTCCAGGATTTGCCTGCTTGCTGTCACTGAATAACGACATCCCTATAACATATAGTGATTAAAGAGACAACACCATCAACAATTTTCTTTTCACGTAAAGACAAGAAATGTGTGACTATCATTTTTTAAAAGTTCCCCTATGACGGGTTTTTGTCTCCGACTACCCCTTTGTCAGCTCTGATGGCAGCAGTGAGGGCTGCTTGACAATTCTCTTCCAGGTCCGCTATAAACCTGAGGTGTAAGTATTATCAGCAGGACCTGATAAGTGTGAAGAAACCCCTTACCCACTTTATGTATCGCTCTGGTCATTGCCCAGCAATCTATTCTAATCTCATCTATCCCTGGCCAGAGAATAGAGCAATCATTCGGTCATTACCTACTATTTGTAACAAGGTTACATAGAGATGTATTTGTAACAATGACTACCTAGTCATTACCTACTATCTGTAATAAGGCTACATGGAGATAAGTAGCAGCTGCTGTAAGGCGAGGTTATTCTGCCCGGCCACTCAGGAATTTTAGCTCTTTACTAATCACAGCTAGAAAAAAAAAGACATGATTTTATAGGTGTCCCTTTAAGAACCCTGTTCAGACCTGCATCCGATTTGTTACAATTGCTCCCTGACTATACAATCGTTTGTTACAGTGTATCAGTCTGGATGTTCCAGGCTGTCATCGCCCTTAGTTTAGGGTCTGTCCCCTTCTGCACCCGCAGTCACATGAGCAGGTTCCTGCAAGACTGAGGCACCGGGATGGATCATAGATTACGCATCGGGTGACCCCATTTCCTGGACAGGGCTGAAGTCATGGATAAAAATCGATAATCATGATGCAGCAGAGGATCGGTGTGAGGAGAGCGGCCAGACGGCGGGAGGGGTGACGTGAGGACAAGGGCGGCCCTGTCTGTCCAGGAACAGTCACCGAGAAGGGTGATGTGAGGCCCGTATCTATCTATCTATATATATATCTATATCTATATAGTGTCATGTATGACAGACCACCCACCATTGATTTCAGTCACCCTGATAAAGTTGTGAGAGGCCCCTATCACATACAAGGTTATATACCCCCGATCCCTGTTACTGGGGCATCCTGTGTGTCCCCTGATAACTGTCGTTGGGAGGGAGGGGTGTGCAGTACTGTAACATATTGGGTCCTATGTTGTAGCGTCAGGGATATCTGGCAGCTGCTTATCCTTCTCACCCTATAGACCTACTGCTCGCCCGCTGGACGTCTGGACACAGGATGGATGAGGTGCAACCCTCTGGTAATGGCAGCGCTTAACATACAACATTAGGCAATCGCTAGTTTTGCGATTCTCTGCGTTGCACCAGGCTGCAAACAGGGCTCAGTGTTCCCCGGCCGCCTGCAACTGTCCAAAGTGGGAGAAGCGGCGCCCAGATCTCTGTCCCTCCCTACACCGTGCAGTATTAATAGACCCAACCAGCCTCCAGCACCCCAAACTTACAGGTGTTGCCCCTCCACATGCTCTCATTGATTTCCAGAGGAATAGGAGAGAGAAGCTGCTGCAGGAAACCCCGGGCGCCACTTATCTCCAAAAAGAACAAAGGATCAGGCCTGACCAGATAAAGAATGTGTGGCTGCCCCCCCCCCCCTATAGGGGGATGTATACACTGGGCTGTCCCGGACTATATTTATGTATATAGAGGACCCTATATGGGGATGTATACACCGGGCTGTACCTGACTACATCTATGTATATAGAGGACCCTATAGGGGGATGTATACACCGGGCTGTCCCGGACTATATCTATGTATATAGAGGACCCTATATGGGGATGTATATACTTGGCTGTACCTGACTATATCTATGTATATAAGTAGGCCCCAAAGGTGAGATGATACAAATGTAAATTTTTAATAAGGGCACTATAGGGTTTTATAATGGCAATCTTGCATATATCCATAACGTTATAAAGAGTGACCCTATAAGCATTAATTAAACAATAGTGCCCGACAATGAACTTTTTCCCAAAAACACATTCCCTCATTGAGGCCTGCTATATAAGGACCATAAGCAGGGTTGTATTACACATTGGTGTGATAGGGCCTGACCAATCCATATTAAGTAGACCACAACGGTACACTTTAGGGGTGGTGTTACACTTTCGGTTCTGGTACCTGAAAAATATCTATGTGCATAGAGGCCCCAACAGGGAAGATATCGCACCTGAGATGACCTCAGTCAACATATCGATCATCAGTAATTCAAAAGAAGGTTTCCATTGGTATGTAAACTGGGCTGACCTGAACACCACTAATGCAGATTCTTAAAGGTTCCTCAATCCTAAAGGGAGAGCTTGTATAATGGGGCTGTACCTGCATGCACTAGACTAGAGTCATACAAGGGCCTATAAAGGGGGCAGAAATAACCACTTCTTCCAGAACCAAAATCTAAGATGATATTTGCAAAGGTACCCAAAGGGTGGGATGTAAATCACTGGGCTGTATGAACTTATCGTATGTTTGGAACATGAATACCCTATAGGAGAAGAAAGGGGATACCCCTGTGCTTGTCCATGACCAATCTTTTAAACATAGAACCCTCATGGGGGATTGTTCACCAGAATGGGCTTCCAGACCATCTTGTAAAATACAATAGAGGTCCCTATAGGGGATGTATAGCACTGGCTCCTACCGACCAAGAGCATGTATTATAACAAGCTTTCCCATGGGTGGGATTATAAAGCAATGGTGATAACTATATCAGGTAAAAAAATAGAGACCTTTGGGTTATGGCCTGGAACTCCCTGACTTAATATTGATAATAAGGAATCCTATAAGGGGGTGTACAAACAAAAGATTTGCCAAATGGAGCATTTTTAAGAATGGACCGCTATACCTTGACCAGAACTATTGGGGTACCTAATGCAGAGTCCTAAGGAAGTGTAACACTGGTTTGACCTTTCTCATAATATCTAACTGTCATAAAAGTTTGTAATCCATAAATGATTTCATTACACTGTATGGTAAACCTGACTATATCAATGAAAAAAGAGGAACTTGATAGGGGAATAATACAGATTGGCTGTATCCTCCATAACTTTTGACCATGAGTAGTCCCTATAGGGGGATGTATACACTGGGCTGTACCTGACTATATCTATGTATATAGAGGACCCTATAGGGGGATGTATACACTGGGCTGTACCTGACTATATCTATGTATATAAAGACCCTATAGGGGGATGTATACACTGGCTGTACCTGACTATATCTATGTATATAGAGGACCCTATAGGGGATGTATATACTTGGCTGTACCTGACTATATCTATGTATATAAAGACCCTATAGGGGGATGTATATAGAGGTTCCTATAGGAGATGTATACACTGGGCTGTACCTGACCATATCTATGTACCTAGCGGTCCCTATAGGGGATGTATACACTGGTCTGTACCTGACTATATCTATGTATAGAGGACCCTATAGGGGATGTATACACTGGGAGGTACCTGACTATATCTATGTATAAAGAGGACCTTATAGGGGATGTATACACTGGGCTGTACCTGACTATATCTATGTATAGAGGACCCTATAGGGAGATGTATACACTGGGCTGTACCTGACTATATCTATGTATATACATAGAGGTCCCTATAGGGGGATGTATACACTGGGCTGTACCTGACTATATCTATGTATATACATAGAGGTCCCTATAGGGGGATGTATACACTGGGCTGTACCTGACTATATCTATGTATATAGAGGACCCTATAGGGGATGTATACACTGGGCTGCACCTGCCTATATCTATGTATATAGAGGAACCTATATGGGGTGTATACACTTGGAGGTACCAGACTATATGTATATAGAGGACCCTATAGGGGATGAATACACCAGGCTTTACCTGACTATATCTATGTATATAGAGGAACCTATATGGGGTGTATACACTTGGAGGTACCTGACTATATCTATGTATATAGAGGACCCTATAGGGGGGGATGTATACACCAGGCTTTACCTGACTATATCTATGTATATAGAGGAACCTATATGGGGTGTATACACTTGGAGGTACCAGACTATATGTATATAGAGGACCCTCTAGGGGGATGTATACACCAGGCTTTACCCGACTATATCTATGTATATAGAGGACCCTATAGGGGATGAATACACTGGGCTGTACCTGACTATATCTATGTATATAGAGGACCCTATAGGGGATGTATACACTGGGCTGCACCTGACTATATCTATGTATATAGAGGACCCTATAGGGGATGAATACACTGGGCTGTACCTGACTATATCTATGTATATAGAGGACCCTATAGGGGATGTATACACTGGGCTGCACCAGACTATATCTATCTATATAGAGGACCCTATAGGGGATGTATACACTGGGAGGTACCTGACTATATCTATGTATATAGAGGAGCCTATAGGGGATGTATACACTGGGAGGTACCTGACTATATCTATGTATATAGAGGAGCCTATAGGGGATGTATACACTGGGCTGTACCCAACTATATGTACATAGAGGAGCCTATATGGGGTGAATACAGATGTCCCGGCCCAGGTCTGTACACCGACGCCCAAACACACAGGACACACCCGCAGCTGCCGGCGCCCCACACTCACGGGCAGCGGTGGGCGTTTTGTGTCCGGTGCCGCCCGCCCGGCCTCACCTGCAGCACCACCTCCACCTCGTACGAGTTGCCTTTGCTCTTCTGGTGCCCCCGGAACTTGGAGCCGCTATACAGCAGGGTGGTGGCCACTCCGGGCTGCTGCGTGTTGATGGGAGGTGGCGGGATGAGGGACGAGGAGCCGGAGGCCGTGCTGCTGGCCTCGGTGCGGACCGGCATGTCCGGTGCCGGCCGCCCCGCCGCAGGGCACAGCTCGTCCCGCAGGGCTCGGCCGCTTCTCCGCTCGCGGCCTGAGCGCCTGGGCCTCTCCACGACCGTGCGCGGTGTTTTGTTGAGGATAACCCAGCGGATGCTCCGGCCGGTGCGCTGATTGGTCAGCGCGCCGCGCGTTGGACGCCGGGAGATGTAGTCCTCGCCTGCAGCAGCGGAGGCTGTGATTGGTGGAATGCGGGATGTGACGTAGGAGGACACGCCAGGGTCAACAAGATGGCTGCGCCCAGTGGATGAGCTGCGGGGTGCTTCAGCATGGTGAAGACTGAAGGCGGCTGCTGTCACTGATCACCCCGGGCTGTGCGGTTTCTGTTCCGGTCCCGTATCTCTCGCCCCGGTCACCCTTCACCCGCCGGTGTTCCACGCGCTGCCCCCCCCCCCCCCCCATATTGCCATTCATATCAATGTAACCTTAATCATTGTAGAAACAAAATTACTGCAACTTTGTCATTTACTGCTTGTTTCAAAATCTCTGCTTGCTGTCAGTGAATTGCAGCCACCCAGGTGCTGTGAACCCCGTTGAATCCTAATGCTACATTTAGAAAGTGGATTTTCCCTTGAGAATACAGCCCTGTATGGGGAGCGCTGTATACTGAGTTTTTGGGGGCAAGTTTCTGTGGCAAGAAAACCCCTGAAAAATCTTGTCCGATCAGTCCTGCCGATCCTGCGATGGAAAGAAGAGAGAAGTTTTCTTGTGATTTTATTTTTGCTTCATGTGTTTCACAGCTGAGGGGTCGTTACACTTGCATCCTGTACTCTGTGAGCGGATCAGACTGACGTATTGTAACAAACTTCCTCGTACCTCACTGATCGGACTTTCAGCGTCTCTCACTCTTGCTCCACCTCCTCCTCTCGCCCGCTCTCAGTTGGTGTCCCCCAGGGGTAAGTCCTGGGTCCCTTACTTTTCTCTATCTACACCCTCGGCCTAGGTCAGCTCATAGCATCACACGGCTTTCATTACCACCTGTATGCTGATGACACCCAACTCTACATCTCTGGCCCAGATGTCGCCTCTCTTCTCTCCCGGATCCCAGACTGTCTATCGTCCATATCCTCCTTCTTATCCTCCCGTCTCCTAAGGGTATGTTCACACGATGTCCTGCGGCTCGTACAGTATGTGCTGCAGTACATCGTGTGTGTTGGGAGCTCGCGCTGATCGGTGTGTACTCCCGGGAGGGGGAGGGGGGGCAGCAGCCCGCCGGCCCCATTGACATTCATTACTTGTGGCGCGTATTCGCTGCAAGTAATTGACATGTCACTTATCTCCCCGCGCGGCGTATTGTACGAGCGTGGAGAGGAGACGTAATTCTCTATGAGAGCTATGGATTACCGTAATTATGGGGCGCATTTCCCCGTGTATTAAGCGCAGTATGCCGCAAAATATGTGGCAAGATGCGCCCCAAAATAAGCCGTGTGAACAGTCATAGCCTAAAACTAAATGTGGAGAAAACTGAATTCATCATCTTCCCACCATCGCACTCTATCTCCCGATCTGATCTCTCTATTACAGTCAACGGCTCTACACTCTCACTTGTCCTGCAAGTCCGCTGCCTTGGGATAACACTTGACTCCGCTTTGTCCTTCAAACCGCACATCCAAACCCTCACCTCTGCTGCCGCCTCCACCTGAAAAACATCTCTCGCATCCGCTCATTCCTTAACTATGACACTACAAAAATGCTGGTCCATGCCCTTGTCATCTCCTGCCTAGACTACTGCAACATCCTTCTCTGTGGCTTCCCAGCTAGCACCCTCGCTCCCCTCCAATCCATCCTTAACTCTGCTGCCCGTCTGATTCACCTCTCTCCTCGCTACTCCTCTGCCTCTCCCCTCTGCCAATCCCTTCACTGACTTCCATTGCCCAGCGAATCCAGTTCAAATTACTAACCATGACCTACAGGGCTCTCCATAACTATTCCCCTCCATACATATCTGCCTTAATCTCCAGATATCTCCCCTCACGCAATCTCCGCTCCTCACAGGACCTTCTCCTCTGCTCTCCCTGTGTCAACTCCTCACACAACCGTCTCCAAGACTTCTCTCGTGCTTCCCCCACACTCTGGAACTCACTGCCCCAACACATCAGACTCTCCTCCACTCTAACCAACCTCAAAAGCAACCTGAAAACCCATTTCTTCAGGCTTGCCTATAACCAACAATAACCCTGCTGCCACTACACCCTCCACAAACATGTCTGCCCCTCACCTCCTGTCTCTTCCCTCCTTCCCTGTAGATTGTAAACCCTCACGGGTAGGGTCCTCTCTCCTTCTGTACCAGTTGTAAGTCATTCATCGTCACCATTGTACTTGTTTGACATATGTTATGAACGCTACCTCCTGGAATCAATGGCGCTTTAAAATAAATAATAATAACTTATCAGGACAGGAGAGAGCTTTGCGCTGCCCTGTTTTCAGCTCACAGGCGATTGGCTAGACTGGATACCACTGTAATAAACCCTCAGCTGTGAAAATTAGGAAGAGGTAGATACCTAGTTCCTGCAGAGATAAGACTCAGCAGGGAGTGACTCATCATGGTTGAGCTGACTGGTGGCAGCCGGGATCGATCAGATAAGGTAGAGAGGAAAGCTCTGTGGTCGGTAACCAATAGAAACTGGTGTACACTAGTAGTAGATAAACTCTCCTTTATCTCCTGAACAAAGCAAAATCAGAACAGCAGTGTATTTGGTAATAGTCTTCATTTACCTTTCCTTACAGGTTAAAAGCTACTTAATGTGGTGAGAGTGCCCCTTTAATGGGTAATGGATTAGAGAAGAGCCGTCTTATCTTCTTTCTGAACACTTTTCTCTCTCTTTTATTTCTTTCAGTTTCTGAAATTAATTGCCAAACATCAATAAGCATGCTGCCGAGTCTTCACCGTATGTGGTCGGCGCGGTCCGGCCTGTGTCGGGGGTTACAGTCATCCTACGGCGCATTCATGCAGAAGCGGTCCTATGCTCCCCCTGCAGGTGAGTGCTGAGACATGCAGGGAGGGGGCCATAGGCATGTGATCCTCCGTGTCACACCTGCATTGAAGTGAATGGGGCCGAGCTGCAATACCACTCACAACCTGAGGGGAGCTATGGCGCTATGAAAGCAGCTGTGTCTTTGCACTGGACAGACTCACTGGATGGATTGTCCAGGTTTATGCTTTAAAATAAATTGCTGCTAAAACCTTCTCAGCTTTGTATTTGCCCCCGCACCAGCGCTCTCCCCGGGTCTTCTGTTTACTTGCTGCAGCGGTCACATGTCACTCCCTGATATCACTGCAACCAAACGATGATGTCAGGAATGGACGCATGACTGCTGCAGCCAAACAGTGATCGGTGACAAGCCACCTGCCAGAGTATACTGAAGACGCGGCAGTGCTGGAACCAAGGGGGACAAAGTGAGGGCGGGGCTTCTTTTTTTTTGTCGCTGCAGAAGTAATGTATTTTAAAAGCTAGACCTGAACAATCCCTTTAAGAAAGTAGTTTGTTAGTTCACTGTAACTTCATAGAGAGGCAAACCCAGTGTCAGGCCGGGGCCCACCAGTGGAGTTGATTCTTGGGGCCACCAGTGGAGTTGATTCCTGGGGCCCACCAGTGGAGCTGATTCTTGGGGTCACCAGTGGAGCTGATTCTTGGGGTCACCAGTGGAGCTGATTCTTGTAACCCACCAGTGGAGCTGATTCTTGGGCCCACCAGTGGAGCTGATTCTTGGGCCCACCAGTGGAGTTAATTCTAGGGCCCACCAGTGGAGCTGATTCTTGGGTCCTCCAGTGGAGGTGATTCTTGGGGTCACCAGTGGAGTTGATTCTTGGGCCCACGAGTGGAGTTGATTCTTGGGTCCCACGAGTGGAGTTGATTCTTGGGGCCCACGAGTGGAGTTGATTCTTGGGGCCCACCAGTGGAGTTGATTCTTGGGGCCACCAGTGGAGTTGATTCTTGGGGCCACCAGTGGAGTTGATTCTTGGGGCCACCAGTGGAGTTGATTCTTGGGGCCACCAGTGGAGATGATTCTTGGGGCCACCAGTGGAGATGATTCTTGGGGCCACCAGTGGAGTTGATTCTTGGGGCCACCAGTGGAGTTGATTCTTGGGGCCACCAGTGGAGTTGATTCTTGGGGCCACCAGTGGAGATGATTCTTGAGGCCACTAGTGGAGTTGATCATTGGGGCCACCAGTGGAGGTGATTCTTGGGGCCACCAGTGGAGCTGATTCTTGGGCCCACCAGTGGAGCTGATTCTTGGGGTCACCAGTGGAGCTGATTCTTGGGGTCACCAGTGGAGCTGATTCTTGGGGTCACCAGTGGAGTTCATTCTTGGGGCCACCAGTGGAGGTGATTCTTGGGGGCCACCAGTGGAGTTGATTCTTGAAGCTCACCAGTGGAGTTGATTCTTGGCAGCCACCAGTGGAGATGATTCTTGAGGCCACTAGTGGAGTTGATCATTGGGGCCACTAGTGGAGTTGATCATTGGGGCCACCAGTGGAGCTGATTCTTGGGCCCACCAGTGGAGCTGATTCTTGGGCCCACCAGTGGAGCTGATTCTTGGGGTCACCAGTGGAGCTGATTCTTGGGGTCACCAGTGGAGCTGATTCTTGGGGTCACCAGTGGAGGTGATTCTTGGGGCCACCAGTGGAGTTGATTCTTGAAGCTCACCAGTGGAGTTGATTCTTGGCAGCCACCAGTGGAGTTGATTCTTGGGTCACACCAATGGAGCTTATTCTTGGGGCCCACCAGTGGAGCTGATTCTTGGGGCCACCAGTGGAGTTGATTCTTGGGGCCACCAGTGAGGTTGAATCTTGGGGTCACCAGTAGAGCTGATCCTTGGGGCCCACCAGTGGAGCTGATGCTTGGAGTCCGCCAGTGGAGTTCATTCTTGGTGCCATGTGGAAGTACCTTTAAGGGGATTGCCACTTTACAAAATCCCATTCTGAGGCGGCACGGAGCACGCTACAAGCCGATCTCCAAGAACAGGGAAAAGTTTGTGCATGCACACTCACTTAGATTCAGAGCTCCTATAGAAATGAGTGGGAAGAACTGCGCAAGTACGGCCATCTCCCTGTTTTTTGATGCCGCCTGATAGCGAGCTCTGTGCCGGCCTCAGAAAAGGATTTTGCAAAGTGGTGAAACCCCTTACTGACAGTGGACGTATGAGTACAGTTGAGCTCAAAAGTTTACACACCCCGGCAGAATTTTTGCTTTCTTGGCCTTGTTTCAGAGAATATGAATGATAACACTAAAACTTTTTCCACTCATGGTTCGTGGTTGGGTGAAGCCATTTATTATCAAACTACTGTGTTTTCTCTTTTTTCAGTGCATTTTTTTCAGGTTCCCAGTACATCATATGGTTCGGTAAATGAAACAAACACTCGTCTGTCTATGTAGATGGGCTCTCTGGGGACCACCGGTCATGGCTCTTGGAAGGCGGAGAAGGGAAAAAACAAAGAGCCTAAAGATTATGACCGGCTGTCAGGAAAGGGTCAAAGGGCTTCTCGTGTGAATTCTATGCTGAGTCTGATCTGATTTACGTTTCTTGTCTTAGAAAGGAAGAAGTTCTATCAAAGTGTCAGCATCTCACAAGGTGAAGGTGAGTGACAGTGCCGGCCCGGAGGAGGCCTTGCTGGTTATACTGAGGTCTGAGTCGGGGAGAGCTGGGAACTCTGCAAAAATCTGCAAGAATTCGAGTCTTATTCAGTTTCTGTCACTTTCAGGTGGATATGAGATTAACTTGGATCAGAGGAAGTTAAGGACGCCCCAGGGAAAGCTCTTTGCTGTCCCCAGTGAACCCCTAGCAATAGCTGTGGCGACTGAATGGGACTCCCAGCGCGACACAATCAAATTCTTCACAATGCACCTGGTAATGATCCAGGCCAAGAATCATATACATTATCCCATATCTATCTATCTATCTATCTCATATCTATCTATCCCATATCTATCTATCTCATATCTATCTATCTATCTCATATCTATCTATCTATCTATCTCATATCTATCTATCTATCTCATTTTTATCTATTTCTCATATCTATCTATCTCTATCTACCTATTCTTCATATCTATCTCTATCCATCTCATATCTATCTATCCTTTTTCATCTATCTCATATTATCTATTCCATCTTATCTATCTTATCTATCCATCTCATATCTATCTATTTCTCTCATATCTATCTATCTCATATCTATCTATCTCATATCTATCTCATATCTTTCTATCTATCTATCTATCTCATGTCTATCTCATATCTATCTATCTCTCTCATATCTATCTATCTATCTATCTATCCATCTCATATCTATCCATCTATCTATATATCCATCCATCTCATATCTATCTATCTATCTATCTATCACAAATCTATCTATCCCATATCTATCTATCTATCTATCTATCTATCTATCTATCTATCTATCTATCTATCTCCTATATATCTATCTATCTATCTATCTCCTATCTATCTATCTATCTCCTATCTATCTATCTATCTATCTATCTCTCTCCTATCTATCTATCTCTCTCCTATCTATCTATCTCTCTCCTATCTATCTATCTATCTCTCTCCTATCTATCTATCTCTCTCCTATCTATCTATCTCTCTCCTATCTATCTATCTCTCTCCTATCTATCTATCTCTCTCCTATCTATCTATCTATCTCCTATCTATCTATCTCTCCTATCTATCTCTCTCATAGCTATCTATCTATCTCTATCTCATATCTATCTATCTCTCTATCTCATATCTATCTATCTCCTATCTAATCTCTATCTTATATCTATCTATCTCATATCTATCTATCTCATATCTATCTATCTCATATCTATCTATCTCATATCTATCTATCCATCTCATATCTATCCCATATCTATCTATCTATCTATCTCATAGCTATCTATCTCATATCTATCTATCTATATCTCTATCTATCAATCCCATATCTATCTATCTCATTATCTATCTATATCTTCTATCTCATATCTATCTATCTCATTATCTATCTCAGATCTATCTCATATCTATTTTTCTATCTAATTTCTATCTATCTCATATCTATCTATCTCATATCTATCTATCTCATATCTATCTATCTCATATCTATCTATCTCATATCTATCTATCTCATATCTATCTATCCATCTATCTATCTATCTCATATCTATCTATCCATATCTATCTATCCATTTCTATCTATCCTATCTTATCTATCTCTTCATATCTATCTATCACAAATCTATCATTACCCCTATTACCTACTATCTATATCTATCTATCTATCTATCTATTTTCATATCTATCTATCTATCTCATTTATATCTATCTATCTATCTCATATCTACTATCTATCTTTTCTATCTCATATCTATCTATCTATCTCATATCTATCTATCTCATATCTATCTATCTATCTCATATCTATCTATCTCATATCTATCTATCTCTCACTGTTATTATTCTGCAGACCACGCTGTGTAACACGGCCCTGGATAACCCAACACAAAGAAATAAGGAGCATCTGATCAGAGCAGCATTAAAGTTCCTGGACACAGATACAGTCTGGTTAGTGTCACCTTCTCACTTGTCCCCATTTACCTATTCTCTTTATGGCACCCTCCCATTGATAAGCACACTCTTCTCTGTAAATCCTCTGTACTGATGTGAGACCCTGCTCTTTCCACCTTACCTCCAACTTTTCGCCATTCAGCTTCTCACACCATATCCCTCTCATCATCACCTCTGTAATCTCTTGTCGCACACAGCCCTGACCTCAGGACGGGCCCCCGCTGTTGTATTAAACCCTTCTCTTCTCTCAGTTACAGAGTCGAGGACCCCCCCGGACTTGTAGAGTTACAGACCAACGAGTGGGATCCTGTACTGAAATGGGCCGAGAACAGGTGAGAAGTGCAGTGTTGTGCTCCCTGGTGTTAGCGCTCCGGGCTCTGCTCACCTGGTTCTGCTCTTCAGGTACGACGTTGAGATCGGCTCCTCCACCAGCATCATGGGTCCGGCTATTCCAGATCAGACTAGAGAGGTGTTTCATCGCCACCTGGCCTCCTACAACTCCTGGTCGTTAATAGGTCAGTGCTTGGCAGCAACCTGGGGCAGGTCCGCCATGTCTGCTCAGTCTATGGCTGCAGCCGGAACATGTCCTTACAGGGGAGCGCTGTGTTCTCCATTCTGTTCTATGGCAGTTCCCAGTACATGGGAGCGCTGTGTTCTCTCCATTCTTCTCTATGGGAGTTCACAGTACAGGGGAGCGCTGTGTTCTCTCCATTCTGCTCTATGGGAGTTCCCAGTACAGGGGGGAGCGCTGTGTTCTCTCCATTCTGCTCTATGGGAGTTCCCAGTACAGGGGAGCGCTGTGTTCTCTCCATTCTGTTCTATGGGAGTTCCCAGTACAGGGGAGCGCTGTGTTCTCTCCATTCTGTTCTATGGGAGTTCCCAGTTCTGGGGAGTGCTGTGTTCTCCATTCTGTTCTATGGGAGTTCCCAGTACAGGGGGGCGCTGTGTTCTCTCCATTCTGCTCTATGAGAGTTCCCAGTACAGGGGAGCGCTGTGTTCTCTCCATTCTATGTTCCTATGGGGGGGGGTTTCTCCAGTTTACCCCGCGGGGAGCGCATGTGTTCTCTCCATTCTGTTCTATGGGAGTTCCCAGTACAGGGGAGCGCTGTGTTTCTCTTTCCATTTCTGTTCTATGGGAGTTCCCAGTACAGGGGGGGCGCTGTGTTCTCTCCATTCTGTTCTATGGGAGTTCCCAGTACAGGGGGGGCGCTGTGTTTTCCCATTCTGTTCTATGGGAGTTCCCAGTACAGGGGAGCGCTGTGATCTCCATTCTGTTCTATGGGAGTTCCCAGTAACGGGGAAACGCTGTGTTCTCTCCATTCTATTATATGGGAGTTCCCAGTACAGGGTGGAGCCGGGTTGCCGCTGTTTTTCCTTTTTTCCAATTCCTGCTTTTCTTTACTAGGGAGTTTCCCAGTACAGGGGAGCGCTTTTGTTCTCCCTTCTCATTTCCCCGTGTTCTATTGTGGGAGTTCCCAGTACAGGGAAGCGCTGTGTTCTCAATTCTGTTCTATGGAGTTCCCAGTACAGGGGAGCGCTGTGTTCTCGCCATTCTGTTCTATGGGAGTTCCCAGTACAGGGGAGCGCTTTTGTTCTCTCCATTTCTGTTCTATGGAGTTCCCGGTACAGGGGAGCGCTGTGTTCTTCATTCTGTTTTATGGGGGTTCCCGGTAGAGGGGAGCGCTGTGTTCTCTCCATTCTGTTCTATGGGAGTTCCCAGTACAGGGGAGCGCTGTGTTCTCCATTCTGTTCTATGGGAGTTCCCAGTACAGGGGAGCGCTGTGCTCTCCATTCTGTTCTATGGGAGTTCCCAGTACAGGGGAGTGCTGTGTTCTCCATTCTGTTCTATGGAAGTTCCCAGTACAGGGGAGCGCTGTGTTCTCCATTCTGTTCTATGGGAGTTCCCAGTACAGGGGAGTGCTGTGTTCTCCATTCTCCTCTATGGGAATTTCCAGTACAGGTGAAAGCTGTGTTCTCCCATTCTGTTCTATGGGAGTTCCCAGTACAGGGGAGCGCTGTGTTTTCCCATACTTTTCTATGGGAGTTCCCAGTACAGGGGAGCGCTGTGTTCTCCATTCTGTTCTATGGGAGTTCCCAGTACAGGGGAGCGCTGTGTTCTCCATTCTGTTCTATGGGAGTTCCCAGTACAGGGGAGCGCTGTGCTGTCCATTCTGTTCTATGGGAGTTCCCAGTACAGGGGAGGGCTGTGTTCTCCATTCTGTTCTATGGGAGTTCCCAGTACAGGGGAGAGCTGTGTTCTCTCCATTCTGTTCTATGGGAGCTCCCAGTACAGGAGAGTGCTGTGCTCTCCATTCTGTTCTATGGGAGTTCCCAGTACAGGAGAGTGCTGTGCTCTCCATTCTGTTCTATGGGAGGTCCCAGTACAGGAGAGCGCTGTGCTCTCCATTCTGTTCTAAGGGAGTTCCCAGTACAGGGGAGCTCTGTGTTTTCCATTCTGTTTTATGGGGGTTCCCACTACAGGGGAGCGCTGTGTTCTCCATTCTGTTCTATGGGAGTTCCCAGTACAGGGGAACGCTGTGCTGCGCCATACTTTTCCCATAGAGGGGAGAGCAGCACGGTAACCAGAGAAACTTGGGTGCACTCAGAGAAGATAAAATCTGTTGACCAGGGAAAAATCAAAAGATGTATTTGGAAAAAAATACTTTTAATGTTCCCTACTGTTGGAAGGTAATCTTTATAGTGAGACAACCCCTTTAAAGGGGTGCTCCCACCATAAACTTTGTTGGCAGATCACTAGGATAGGCCATCAATGTCTCATAGGTGCAGGTTCCAGAGGTGAAGCCCGCACCTATCTTGGGAACAGGCCCTCGAAAGTGTTGGCACAGGATGGAGATCTGGTCACGCTTGTGCAGGACTCTACATTCTTTTCTATGGGAAAAGTATGGCGGAGCACAGCGTCCCCTGTAATGGGAACTCCCATAGAATAGAATGGAGAACACAGTGCTCCCCTGTCTTGGAAACTCTCATGGAGTAGAATGGAAAACACAGCGCTCTCCTGTACTGGGAACTCCCATAGAACAGAATGGAGAACACAGCACTCCCCTGTACTGGGAACTCCCATACACCAGAATGGAGAGCACAGCGCTCCCCTGTAGTGGGAACTATCATAGAACAGAATGGAGAACACAGCGCTACTCTGTACTGGGAACTCCCATAGAATAGATGGCAGAGCACAGCGCTCCCCTGTACTGGGAACTCCCATAGAAAAATGGAGAACACAGCGCTCCCCTGTACTGGGAACTCCCATAGAACAGAATGGAGAGCACAGCACTCCCCTGTACTGGGAACTCCCATAGAACAGAATGGAGAACACAGCACTCCCCTGTACTGGGAACTCCCATAGAAGGATGGACGAGCAATCGCTCCCCTGTATGGGATTTTTACAATCTATAGCATACGGGAATTGGATGCATTCCCCTGTACCGGGAAAGCCGAGACTTTCAAAGGCCCAATGGTAGATGGGTGAATGAGCAGGGGATGGATTCGCAGCAAATTACAGCATCCGCCGTGTTGATGGGATTTTTACAAATCTGATGTCCACTTGACAGGATTTGACCTGCATTGCAGGTTATTGAAATCTGCAGCAGGTTAATTTCCAGCGCGGATTGTTCTGCAGTTTTCCACCATTGACTTTAATGGGGTGAGCTCTTTACCAAAAGCCACATGATCTGTTGCAGATTTTTACCTGCGGATTTTCTGCAGAAAATGTCTCGTGCACTCACCCTCCCCCCTGCTCCTCCAAAAGGTGATCAAGTACAGATGGAACCCAAAGCTCAACAGATTTGCCGCCTCCTTTGGTCTACGCCTCCAAAATGAACTCGAGGTACATAGGAACCAGCTCTAATTAAAAGCAGAGTCGGTCAGATAGGAGACGTTGCACAACCAAGACGGGGGCGGCCACCACCTCGAAATGTACAATGCAAAAAACAAAGCTGGTCCGCACAATCCGACAGTGATCTGGGCAGGTGCTGTGACTGCAGAAGTGGACGGACACGAGCGATGCAGCGGCAGCACCCGACCGCAGATCCGATTATTTCCAATTGCATGACAGCTGTGGCTCATCTGGGAGGGGGCGCTTGCGCGGTGCTGCGCCGTCTTTTGTGTGCGCTCGCTTTTGCAGCCGCAGCAGATTTGCACCTGCACGTTTCTTTCACTTTGTTGGGAGGTGCTGACTGCGGGGTTTTTTTCTGCATCTGCTTAACTCATGTGATGGTTTGTGCTTCTCAGGCATCGAGTTTATGGTTACTCAGCTGAAATCCTTCATACTCGCCATGGGCCTTGTAGACAGATTCCTGTCCGTGCAGAAGGCTGTGCTGCTGTCCCGCCTGGAGGAGGAATATCAGGTAACTCGGGCTCTAGCTGAAGAAAGATTCGGTTAAACCAGTTCACCCTCGGGCTGGGTTCACACTGTGTGTTTTTTTAATGCACATTTTTATGCATCAAAATATTCATATATAAAAAAAAGTCTTATTGTTGTAATTAGGAATTGAGTGCAGGCTTGGACTGGCCCACAGGGGAGCAGGGACAGCAGCTGGGGGGCTCTGGGCATAGAGGACCCCTGGTTATGGCAGGGCGGAGGCTGCTTTTCAGGGAGAAGGGCAGAGAAAAGAGAGGCAAAGTATAGTGTGTACAGTCATGTACAGGAACAGTTGGGTGGGCCCCGGGCGGCCCCCCCCCGGGGGATCGGCTCCTCCGGCGGGCGCCCAAATACACATACGGAAGAGAAGATAAGGGCAGTGATGTCTATGATCTGGGACCCCAATACTTTGGGACCTACCACTCCTAATATTTTAGGTAGACTGGGAGTTGTAGTTTAGCAATGGCTGATATCCCTCAGACTAGAGACAGATCAGACCCTTTTGTTACTGCTCAGAGACCGTTTCTGGAAAGAGACTGTTCACACAACAGATTTTTGATGCTGCAAGTGTCAGCACTTAACTAGTGTCATGCGCAGCCATCTCTCCTTTCTGCGCAGAGAGGTTTAGGTGGGAAGTTCTTAAGATATTCACAGGTCCCACCTCTCGGCCCCTCACCTATCTTGAGAACAGCCCCCTGAAGAGATCTGACTGCGCATGCGCAGTACTCTTTTCTGTTCAATGGGAGTTGAGTTTAGCCAACCACACAGAACAAAGAGGTCTGCGCATGCGCAGCCATCTCTCCTTTCTGCGAAGAGAAGTTCAGGGGGGGGGAAGTTCTTAAGATAGGTGCAAGGACGAGAGGTGGGACCCGCACCTATCAGACATTTATGGCTTATCGTTTCAGTAGTATATACATGTCTCAGATGGGAAAACCCCTTTAAGTCTATTTTTTACTTTTCATAGCGTCCATGCAGAGATCGTTGTAGCTGTGACACAGTGGGATTCTGTAGCTTTGTGTCAGTGTCCTAAGGTATCAGAGGAGAGACCCCCGGCCTGTTCTGCCACAATGATGTGTATATATTGTCTTCCATGTAGTATGAGGGGTATTTAACCCATTAATCTCTTTGGCCACAGATCCAGCGCTGGGGTAACGTGGAATGGGCTCATGACTATGACCTGCAGGAGTTACAGGCCCGGACGGCCGCAGGCACCTTGTTTGTCCATCTCTGTTCATCAAGCTCCACTATTAAACACAAGCTCCTGCAGGACTGACCCAAGAAGCCTTCCACCTGACGGACGACAGCGACCATTGCACGTCTCGTCATAATTCAGTTTGTGAATTACTGGCTCTAAGGATGCGCTGATGACTCGGTTCCCCAAGGAAAATTCGTCTAATCTCCTGTTTCATGTATACAGGTCCAGTACAGGACAATGCGTCTCTATGGTTACACATTACAAACACTGCCTAGCGCGCAGACCTCTACCTCTTGATAATATACAGGTTATATAGATAATATAGAGGTTATCAAACTGTAAAGGACAGATGAAAAAAGAATATCCAGGGTTTGCTTTGTGTATACTCCATAACCATAGATACGTCTGCATAGGAGCTGTGTACACAAAACGGTTGAGCTTTTTTAATCAAGAATATTTATTTGCATCACATTTACACATACATTGGAGCAAATACAACAAAACTGTAGCACAGGTCTATATACCCTGTGAGCGGATAAGCGGAACCGATCCTCCCCCCATGGACCGG
Organism: Phyllomedusa bahiana; assembly: GCA_025379985.1. NCBI lineage: Eukaryota > Metazoa > Chordata > Amphibia > Anura > Hylidae > Phyllomedusa > Phyllomedusa bahiana. Next base: position 79,058 of record JAODAL010004618.1, read on the forward strand.
TGCATCGGAACTCGCTCCGGCTACAAATGGCGGCTCAACCATATGTTTCCTGGTTACAAATATAATTTAAAAACATTTTTTAATTTTTTTTTTCTAACTCAAAAAAATAAATAAATGAGACACGTAAAGGGTTGATATGTAATGTGTGGTGGACTTGTTTACAGACATATCTTGCTTTTATGGTCAAGGGAGGTAAAGAGGGGGCCAAAAAAATTTGGGGATGTAGGTAATTTATATAAGGTGCCATCTCGCTTGTATGCCCATGGCCGTACGGACAGATCCTGCAGACGCTGCAATGTCACAACCACCAGTTTCTCCAATGTCATATTGTGTAAATACAGCTGTAGGTTAGGCCTGGTTCACATCTGCATCAGACGTTCCGATCAGAGCATTAGAACAATGTTCACACGGCTTATTACCAACGTAATTGCGGGGACGGATTTTGCCCCGCAATTACGCCGGCTGCTTGCAGGGGGGGGGGCGGGCGGGGGGGGCTGTCGCGGCCCAAACTTCATATTACAGCGCGTACGCGCCGTAAATAATGTGCATGTCACTTTCTCACCCTGCGGCGGATTCGCCGAGCGGGGGGAGGAGACGTAATCCATAGTTCTCTATGAGAACTGTGGATTACCGTAATGACTGGGACGGATTCCAGCCATATTGGAGCGCAGATACGGCGCACAATACGGCTGCAATCCGTCCCAGAATAAGCCGTGTGAACGAGGCCTTATGCCTGGTTCACATCTGTGTCAGAGGTTTCTTTCAGAGCCTTAGGTCTGGTTCACATCTGCGTCAGAGGTTTCTTTCAGAGCCTTAGGTTGGTTCACATCTGCGTCAGAGGTTTCTTTCAGAGCCATAGGCCTTGTTCACATCTGCGTCAGAGGTTTCTTTCAGAGCCTTAGGTTGGTTCACATCTGCGTCAGAGGTTTCTTTCAGAGCCATAGGTCTGGTTCACATCTGCGTCAGAGGTTTCTTTCAGAGCCTTAGGTCTGGTTCACATCTGCGTCAGAGGTTTCTTTCAGAGCCTTAGGTCTGGTTCACATCTGCGTCAGAGGTTTCTTTCAGAGCCATAGGCCTTGTTCACATCTGTGTCAGAGGTTTCTTTCAGAGCCTTAGGTCTGGTTCACATCTGCGTCAGAGGTTTCTTTCAGAGCCTCAGGTCTGGTTCACATCTGCGTCAGAGGTTTCTTTCAGAGCCTACAGCCTGGTTCACATCTGCGTCAGAGGTTTCTTTCAGAGCCTTAGGTTGGTTCACATCTGCGTCAGAGGTTTCTTTGAGAGCCTTAGGTCTGGTTCACATCTGCGTCAGAGGTTTCTTTCAGAGCCTTAGGTCTGGTTCACATCTGCGTCAGAGGGTTCTTTCAGAGCCTTAGGTCTGGTTCACCTCTGTGTCAGGTTTCTTTCAGAGCCTTAGGTCTGGTTCACATCTGCGTCAGAGGTTTCTTTCAGAGCCTTAGGTTGGTTCACATCTGCGTCAGAGGTTTCTTTCAGAGCCATAGGCCTGGTTCACATCTGTGTCAGAGGTTTCTTTCAGAGCCTTAGGTCTGGTTCACATCTGTGTCAGAGGTTTCTTTCAGAGCCTTAGGTCTTGTTCACATCTGCGTCAGAGGTTTCTTTCAGAGCCTTAGGTCTGGTTCACATCTGTGTCAGGTTTCTTGCAGAGCCATAGGCCCCACCTCTGCGTCAGAGGTTTCTTTCAGAGCATTAGGTCTGGTTCACATCTGCGTCAGAGGTTTCTTTCAGAGCCTTAGGTTGGTTCACATCTGCGTCAGAGGTTTCTTTCAGAGCCTTAGGTTGGTTCACATCTGCGTCAGAGGTTTCTTTCAGAGCCTACAGCCTTGTTCACATCTGCGTCAGAGGTTTCTTTCAGAGCCTTAGGTTGGTTCACATCTGTGTCAGAGGTTTCTTTCAGAGCCTTAGGTTGGTTCACATCTGCGTCAGAGGTTTCTTTCAGAGCCTTAGGTTGGTTCACATCTGTGTCAGAGGTTTCTTTCAGAGCCTACAGCCTGGTTCACATCTGCGTCAGAGGTTTCTTTCAGAGCCTTAGGTCTTGTTCACATCTGTGTCAGAGGTTTCTTTCAGAGCCTTAGGTTGGTTCACATCTGCGCCAGAGGTTTCTTTCCGAGCCTTAGGTTGGTTCACATCTGCGTCAGAGGTTTCTTTCAGAGCCTTAGGTTGGTTCACATCTGCGTCAGAGGTTTCTTTCAGAGCCATAGGCCTTGTTCACATCTGTGTCAGGTTTCTTGCAGAGCCATAGGCCCCACCTCTGCGACAGACTCCAAACAGAACCTCGGATGCAGATGTGAACCGGGCGTTTGGTGTATGTATTGATTTATGGAAGAAATTCTTCTTGCTGTGGTAAAGCACCGAGAACAGAACCATTTACAGTCTATCCAGTCCGACTATGGAAATTAGGTACAATATGGCGGCCATGTGTGCCTCCTGGATTCCTTCCTGAGAATCTCATATTTGGTCATTGACATCAAGGTTGTCCAGCTCATCTCTCAAATGATCGATGTACGTGTTGATCTCTGCGACCCGCTTTCGATTCCTTTGCAGTTCTTCCCTATGAACCTGAGCAGAAGGTAAAGATAATAAATTAGTTCCTAGAGGTGAATGACATCATATAATAATCACATGACCACTTCATTGAATACTGCACAGCCCAGTGCCTTGGATGAATCTGCCATAGAAATACTGCACAGCCCAGAGCCTTGGATGAACATGCCATAAAAATACTGCACAGCCCAGAGCCTTGGATGAATCTGCCACATGGTTAAATCACATGACCACTTCATTGAATACTGCACAGCCCAGAGCCTTGGATGAATCTGCCACATGGTTAAATCACATGACCACTTCATTGAATACTGCACAGCCCAGAGCCTTAAAGGAGTTGTCTCACGACTGGATTTCATCCTACCTTGGTGCTGTCCTAAGAGCTGTAGTTTTGAAATCATGGGCGGGAGCACTGGCTTCCTGGAGTCCTCTCCCCCCTCCCTTCATCTAGGTGACGTCATGCTGCTGCGCTCGCTCCCGATGCTAACAGCATTAGAAGGGAGAACATCTCAGATCACAGAGTTCTCTTTCCCTTGCTGCTCACCATTCAATAGTATCCACCGTGTACACAGCACATATTTCTCTCCCCATACATCCATACAGCACAGGGAATTGAGCAGGGGGGAAGCGATTCAAATAATCTCTGATGTGTTGTATTTGCATGGAGTTATCTCAGTGCTACATCTGTCCATCTGCTTAATTACTATTCACTGACTGTTGACTATTTCCTGCCTGAATCATTCACTTCAGCAGTGAAGCTGGTTAGGTAAACAGGAGAGTGAATGCTAATTAGGCTGACTCAGAGCTGAATGACTTGGGCAGGAAATAGTTAACAGCAGTGAATAATAATTAGGCTGAGACACAGATAAGGCAGCAGAGGAACTGACAGGGGCTGCTAGTATGCCTGCTCTAAATCACTGCGCTGTGCTGCAGGCAGAGCGAGGACAGAGAGAGAAAGGACAGGAGATAGTTAAACTTGCCTGCTCGCTCCCGATGCGACCTGTTGTGATAAGATGCCGGAGATACAGCCTATCAGGGAGAACAAACAGGTCGGTGACTATAGAGACCTCAGCAGCCTCTGAAGCCACTAAAAACAAGTTATCCAGAAATCAGTAGGAGATTTGTTATTGACATATATTGCAAACGTGCTTGTTTTTTGAAGATCTTTAATTTGAATGACAATCTTTGTAGTGAGACAACCCCTTTAAACCTCTCCTATGGTTACATCACATGACCACTTCATTGAGTACTGCACAGCCCAGAGCCTTGGATGAATCTGCCATAGAAATAGTGCACAGCCCAGAGCCTTGGATGAATCTGCCATAAAAATGACTGCACAGCCCAGAGCCTTGGATGAATCTTCCATAGAAATACTGCACAGCCCAGAGCCTTGGATGAACCTGCCATAAAAATACTGCACAGCCCAGAGCCTTGGATGAATCTGTCATATGGTTACATCACATGACCTCTTCATTGAATACTGCACAGCCCAGAGCCTTGGATGAATCTGCCAAAGAAATAGTGCACAGCCCAGAGCCTTGGATGAATCTGCCATAAAAATGACTGCACAGCCCAGAGCCTTGGATGAATCTTCCATAGAAATACTGCACAGCCCAGAGCCTTGGATGAACCTGCCATAAAAATACTGCACAGCCCAGAGCCTTGGATGAATCTGCCATATGGTTACATCACTTCATTGAATACTGCACAGCCCGGAGCCTTAGATAAACCTCTCCTATGGTTACATCACATGACCACTTCATTAAATACTATACAGCTTAGAGCCTTGGATGAATCTGCCATAGAAACACTGCACAGCCCAGAGCCTTGGATGAACCTGCCACATGGTTACATTACATGACCACTTTGTTGAATACTGCACAACCCAGAGCCTTGGATGAACCTGCACATATGGTCACATTGCATGATCATTTTACTGAATATTGCACAACCCAGAGCCTTGGATCAACCTGTCATATGGTTACATCCCATGACCACTTTATTGAATACTGCACAGCCTAGAGCCTTGGATGAACCTGCAATATGGTCACATCGAATGACCACTCCTGGTGATACCTCATGTGGTCATATTGACTTACAATAACTGGTTAAGCTCATCATCATCATCGGTGGTCTCTCGAAATGAGAATGACACCTGGTAAGATGACTTATGTGTTCTAGGATGGCTGAGGAGTCCAATCCTCGAGCCTCACATCTTCAGACAATGGGAGGCAAGAGGTTCCATTTAGAAGTTGCTTTCACAAATCTGGGTTCTTTTGTCATCGTATTTTGTCAACCTCATCAGCGAAGCGGTTGATCGCAAAATTGACAGCCGCTTGATGGGTCATGCGGTGCCAACGGAGACCATCTGTGACCAGGGCTTTACACTTGCCCATGCCCATTTGGCCTTTTTGAGGCCAGTTTTGATGGTGTCTTTGTATGGCTTCCTCTTTCCACCACCCTGTGTTCTCTGGTCACGATTCAATTGGGAGTAGACAACTCGCCTGGGGTGATGGGTGTCGGGCGTTCTGATGCAGTGGCCCGAGCCGAGCTGGTTTTGCAAGATCATGGCTTGGATAGGGTTAGGCTAGGACAAGATGGCTAAATTGGCTGCGTCACAACTAATGAAAGATAATGTTGCTGTGACCTGACAGTTGCCCAGATCCAGATTTGCAAAATTTCTGGTGACTGTCATGTTGTGGCATCTTGCATGTCACAACACATGTTCATGTTCCTCAGTGGTAATGCAGGCACCGCGATTTGCATCACAGCCAAAGTTGCTTTGTAGCCCTAACCTAATGCAGGGAACTAAAGTCCCCCTGACTGCTCTCCCTGGCACCAGCACCATACACCAGGTCCATCACAACGCTCTCCAGGATACACATGAGGTAAATGACAAAGATACCATTGCAGGGCAGAAAAAACACAATTAAAAAAGATTTTAATGTATGTCTTTCTGGCTGCCATAGATTCCCCCCATGGCCTAAAATCCAAGCCTCACCTTCTGTATAAGGTTTGTAGCCCAGTTGTTGATTTTGGTGACCAGCTCATCCTCCCGGTTGTCGATCTTCAGCATGTGTATATCATGGGAGGCACTGACCGCGTTAATGATCGTGTCCTTGTCTACAAACAACTGTCGGGAGAACAGAAAACGGGTGACAGTGAGCGGTGACTAAGCAGCTTTGTCTGCCATGCTTTACACTGCAGCACTGATTGGCTGCTATGCATCAGCATCCAAAACCAGGGGCTGATTTCCATGAGAACCAGATGATGATTTAAACTGCTGCAAATAGTAAGAGTAGCCACTCGTGCTTTTCAGCGCTAGCTCTGAGCTGACCGTTTCTGAGGAGGAGGAGAGTGGCGCTTGCAGCCATCACTCCCAATTTATTTATATGGGAGTTCCAGATATAGCCTTATAGAAATGAATGGGGAGGATGACCACAATCCCCGCCCTCTTCATGCTGTGAGATGGTGGGCCACACTTGCCTGGCTATATCTGGAACTTGCAAGTTAGCTCCACCGTCTCTGAACCAACTGTCTCAGAGAATGAGTATGGCGGCGCTTGCGGACGTTCTCCCCATTCATTTCTATGGAAGTTCTGAACATAATCAAGTGAGTTTTCCCCATAGAAATGAACGAGGAAGACAGCCAGAAGCGCCGCTCTTCTTATTCCCTGACACAGTCGGCTCAGAGACAATGGGGCACACTGGCTCGGAAATATTTAGAACTCCCAATTCGCAAGTGTTCCTCCCCTCCCCCCCCCCTTTGAGATGAACATCTAGAAGAATGAGGAAGGCTGTACGCCCCCTTCACTTCTATGAGGCTCATGTGCTCTGTTATATTCGGAACTCCCAGAGAATGATTATGTCGGCGCTTGCGGACGTTCTCCCCATTCATTTCTGTGGAAGTTCTGAATATAACCAAGTGAGTTTGCCCCATAGAAATGAACGAGGAAGACAGCCAGCAGTGCCGCTCTCCTTCTTCTCTGACACAGTCGGCTCAGAGACAATGGGGCACACTTGCTCGGAAATATTTAGAACTCACAAGTGTGACCCCCGTCTCTGAGATGACCATCTCAAAGAATGAGGACGGCCGTACTCCCCATTCATTTCTATGAGGCTCGTGCTAGGTTATATTTGGAACTCTCAAATGAAAAGGGCGGTGCTTGCAGACATTCTCCCCATTCATTTCTATAGAAGTTCAGAATATAGTCGAGCCAGTTTGCCTCATAGAAATTAATGGAGTGGACGGCCCCAAGTGTTGCCCTCCTTATTCTCGCAGGTGGTTGGCTTAGAGACTATGAGATACACATGCTCGGATATATTTGGAACTCTCAACTTGCAAGCGTGTCCCGTCTTCTCTGAGCCGAGGTGGGCACTGCTTGCAGCCATTCTTTCCATTCATTTCTGTGGGAGTTCCGATATAGCTGAGCGAGTTTGTTCCATTGAAATGAATGGGGAGGATGTCTGCAAGCGGCACCCTCCTCATTCTATACGATGGTCAGCACATTGCAAGCTATGAGCTGACTTGCAGCGCTGAAGGGCACTAGTGTGAACACGTTAGTATGGGAGTGTCCTGGTAATATGACGCAGACTAATATGCATCAGTCGAGGACAGTGGTTTTCAGCTTGTGGCGGTCTGCCTGCTGCAAACTACAACTTTAAACATGGCCTGAAAGCCGACATGCTGGGAGTTGTAGTTCTGCGCCAACGCGGGAGCAACAGTTCAGAGACTACTGATCCACGGAATAGACGATTCCTCACCGCTCGAAGCTCATCTGTCATGTCGTCATCCATCTCCCCCTTCAGCACTCTCTCCAGCAAGTTCACGCACAGCTCCATGAGCTTCTCATGATGCTGGTTTTCCTGGTCTCTGATCTGAGCCATCGTACAGGACGGGGTTAAGGAAATTGCTGTGAGCATGAAAATAACATCCATAGAAACCTTTCCTTTACCTGAAGAACGTGTCTTTTCTGTCCTGTATATCTTCAATCTACATAGATGAGTCACATTATTATGACCGGCGTGTGCAGCCTGGACAGCAGCTAGACGGGTGCGGAGTGACTCCATAAGGTCCTGGGAGGTTGTCACAGGTATCTGGAGCCGACCATCCCTCAGCTGCTGGAGGAGCCATAGAGCCAACACCACCATCTATGGACACCACACAGGCTCAATTGGGGTCTGGGGAATTAGGGTCAGGGGAGCACTGGGAAGCTTTATTTTTATGTCATTTTCACATCCTATTTTTTTGTTTTGTTAATATCAGGGAAAAATATGTAAAAAAATATATTTTTTAGGTTTTTTAATAGATAAAATAAATTTTCCACTTTTTCATTTTGTTTGTTTTTATATAGGTGATATATAGTTTTAGTGTTTCCAGGTATGGGGCTAAAAGTTGTGTTTTTATCTGTCCTCTATGGGAGTTCCCAGTACTGAGAAAGCTGTGTTCTCCATTCTGTTCTATGGGAGTTCCTAGTACAGGAGAGCGCTGTGTTCTCCATTCTTATCTATGGGAATTCCCAGTACATGGGAGCTCTGTTTTTTCTCCACTCTGTTCTATGGGAGTTCCCAGTAATCGGGAGCGCTGTGTTCTCCATTCTGTTTTATAGGCGTTTCCAGTACAGGGGAGCGCTGTGTTCTCCATTCTGTTCTATGGGAGTTCCTAGTACAGGAGAGCGCTATGTTCTCCATTCTTCTCTATGGGAATTCCCAGTACATGGGAGCTCTGTTTTTTCTCCACTCTGTTCTATGGGAGTTCCCAGTAATCGGGAGCGCTGTGTTCTCCATTCTGTTTTATAGGCGTTTCCAGTACAGGGGAGCGCTGTGTTATCCATTCTGTTCTATGGGAGTTCCCAGTAATCGGGAGTGCTGTGTTCTCCATTCTGTTTTATAGGAGTTCCCAGTATAGGGGAGTGCTGTGTTCTCCATTCTGTTTTATAGGAGTTCCCAGTACAGGGGAGCGCTGTGTTCTCCATTCTGTTCTATGGGAGTTCCCAGTACAGGGGAGCGCTGTGTTCTCCATTCTGTTCTATGGGAGTTCCCAGTACAGGGGAGCGCTGTGTTCTCCATTCTGTTTTCTAGGAGTTCCCAGTACAGGGGAGCACTGTGTTCTCTCTATTCTGTTCTATGGGAGTCCCCAGTACAGGGAAGCGCTGTGTTCTCCATTCTGTTCTATGGGAGTTCCCAGTAATCGGGAGTGCTGTGTTCTCCATTCTGTTTTATAGGAGTTCCCAGGACAGGGGAGTGCTGTGTTCTCCAAACTTAACTAAGGGGGATCCCAGTAATCGGGAGTGCTGTGTTCTCCATTCTGTTCTATGGGAGTTCCCAGTACAGGGGAGCGCTGTGTTCTCCATTCTGTTTTATAGGAGTTCCCAGTAATCGGGAGTGCTGTGTTCTCCATTCTGTTTTTTAGGAGTTCCCAGTACAGGGGAGTGCTGTGTTCTCCATTCTGTTTTATAGGAGTTCCCAGTACAGGGGAGCGCTGTGTTCTCTCCATTCTGTTCTATGGGAGTCCCCAGTACAGGGGAGCGCTGTGTTCTCCATTCTGTTCTATGGGAGTTCCCAGTACAGGAGAGCGCTGTGTTCTCTCCATTCTGTTCTATGGGAGTTCCCAGTACAGGGGAGCGCTGTGTTCTCCTTTCTGTTCTATGGGAGTTCCCAGTAATCGGGAGTGCTGTGTTCTCCATTCTGTTCTATGGGAGTTCCCAGTACAGGGGAGCGCTGTATTTGTCTGTACTCCTCCAATATAACAGAATGGAGAGTTGAGCGCAAGTGTGATCTGTTCTCTACTCTGAGCCAAGACTTTCAGGGGCCCGTTCCTGAGATAGGTGCGCGTCCAACTTCTGGGATTCGCACCTATCAGACATTGTTGGTATAGCCTGTTGATATACCATCAAAGTCTATGGTGGGAACACCCCTTTAAATGGTGTATACAGTCAATGGCCGGTCAGTAACTAGTTAATCTCTAGGACCTTAGCCACCACACTTTGCAGACTCCTATTTCTCAAACCAGTTATGAACAGCATGAGGATATAGTCCCTGCACGGTTTCCAGGAAGGTGGACACCAGTTCTCCGATATTTCTCTCATACTCCTTAATGATTTCCTGCAGAGAGGAAAACATAGAGGTTATCGCTGCCCCAAGGCACGGTTGCTGTGTGCATGCTGGCTGCTGCGGCAAACATCAATCAACATGTTCTTTGCTGTTTTTTTTCGTTTTTTCTATTTTAATATATTCATAGATTCTGCATAAAATACCAATTCTGGAATATTTTTTGAACGTTCCTCTTGAAAATGTATGACTAAATTTAAAGGGACACTACCATCACATTTCTTTCCATATATATTAACAAGTAATATGCAACTATTATATGGGTTGTTTTTTCTATATCATTTTTTAATGTTCCCCTACATACTTAACTTCCTAGTTTGCGTCTTTGACTTCCCCTATGTCAGCTCTGTTAGGGGCAGTAAGGATTGCCTAACGTTTTCTTCCTGCCCGACTATGGCCTGACAGGTGTAAGTGTTATCAGCAGAACCTGATAAGTGTTAAGAAAGCTGGAATCCCCCTCCCCAGTGCAGAAAAAGATGAACCCAGTATCCTTTCATGTCTTGTCATTGCCCTGCCAGTCTAGTCTAATCTTTTCTTAGAGTGATCATTCTGTCATTACCTACCATTTGTAATGAGGCTACACAGAGATAAGCAGCAGCTGCAGTAAAGTAAGGTTAGTCTGCCCGGCCATTCAGGGACTTTATCTGTTTAATAATCACAGCTAGAAAAGTTCAAGATTTTATGTGTGATTTTTCATTGCATAGGACTGCTGCCCCCCACCCCACCCCAAAAAAGGAATACTGCCAAAAATTCTAACAAAAGTTTCCCCTGAAATATTGATGTTTTAATAAAAGTACTCCTTTCTGATGAACGTGCCCCTTTAATAACTGGGAGTTACTATTCCCTTTGCCCATAGGGTGCATCACTGCACAGTCTGACACTGCCTGCGCTGGTGGGACAGCACCAGGCTATGCAAGGACAGGGAATGGTAAAGCCCAGTTGTCAATTTTTTCAAACATTTTCGGGAGGAACAGCACAATGCACCAATCAGAGTCCAGAATGATTATTACAGTTTGGAGAGATAAGACCTCTTACCTCCAGCTGATCCACCAGTTGGATCTCCAGGTTTAGCAGGGTGTCCATTAGCTGTGCCACATCCTGGCTGTACTGCAGTGATTTTGCATCCAGGATCTGCTGCTCTGTGATCTGGGAGAGTTCATACAGCAGCTGCCAAGAGACATGAATGGATGTAAGGGCATGTTCACACTGCGGTTTTGGATACCGTACTGTATATACTCGAGTATAAGCCGACCCAAGTATAAGCCGAGGCACAAAAAAAAGGGAAAACTTATTGACTCGAGTATAAGCCTAGCGTGGAAAATGCAGCGGCTACTGGTAAATTTCAAAATTAAAATTGGATACCAATAAAATTACATAAGCAGGTAGAGGCAGTTTAATGTCCCCCGTAGGATGGTAGAGGCAGTTTAACGTCCCCCATAGGCAGGTAGAGGCAGTTTAATGTTACCCATTTAGGCGGGTTTTTTAGGGGGGCAGTTTTAAGGGGGTTTTAACCCCCATGGGCAGGAAAATAATGTTCCCCACCAAAGGCAAAGTTTTTAAAAAAAATAAAAAATAAAAGTACTCACCTCTCTCCCCCACTGCACTGGTTCGTTTCGTCTTCTTCCCGGCACAGGCGGCATGATGAATCCCCACTGTGCCGGTACTCGGAAGACGCAAGTCGTTGCGGCCTTCCGGAGTACCTATTGCAGAGCAGGGAACGCTCGATCTCTGCTCCGCAATAGTATTTTCGCTGTATGCATCCCGAGGATCACATCGCTGAAGAGAATCTCCCGGCGCCCGACCCCAAGGGGTAACTCGAATATAACGAGGAAGGCTATTGCACACATTTTTTCTAAAGACTCGGCAAATACCGAATTAAGTATGTTTTCAACCCGCATAAATCGCAAACTTCCAAAACATGTCCGCGAGCAAGCAATATGGCTGGCTGGTGGAGCAATGAGTGGCTCAGAGACTCCACACACAATGGTGCCTCCCCAAAAGAGATATTCCCCTTTCTGAGAATTTCTTGCCACCCACCCAGCTAGCCAGTATGCCGGTTCACACGCATACCCGACGGTTTGTGCGCCGTATTGGCGCACAAATCCGCCTTAATAAGGGGCTGGGGGACGGGCGGGGCAATCCCCCCAAAAAAAGCCGAAAAAGTGCAATTTTCTGGCGGGGTGGGGGGCAAGGGGATTTGCTCAGAGACTTTCCCAAAATTTTTTTTGGGGTTCGCCCCAGGAAATCCCCCCTTTGGGGCCCAAATGGGGCAAAAACCAAACAGGCCATCCTCTTTTCCCCCTGAAGAGGGGAAAAGCCCAAAACACTGCTGAAAAAGGTACTGCTTGGCTAATTCCCTTTTTGCTCTTAAAGTTCAGGGATTGGAAGAAAATTTGAGGATTTTTCATCCAATAGGGGGGCCTTGAGCTTTCAGCTCCTTTCCCATAATGCCTTGTGATATGCAGATGCTTAGTGGAGGGCAAAAAGGCAATTCAAAGCTCCACACACCTATATGGTGCTCTCCCAAAGGAGAGATGTTCCCTTTTCTGATTGTAGTTCATAGTGAGACTAATTAATAATTAAAAAAAAAACGGACGACCCCTTTAAAGGAACTTGCAGGAATTTTCATTGAGACTCCAGCTCTCGCATAGTGGCCTCTCCCTTACCCAGGGCTGTGGAGTTGGAGTCGTGGAGTCGGAGTCGTCATAAAATGGACCGACTCCAACTCCCAAAATATATAATAAGTTGGTCCAGTTAGTTGGATGCAAAGAGCAAGAGGCATTGGGTCCGGCCAGTGCTACTGCTCCCATATCTTCAGCCTCATCACATGAGGAGTGTAATTGATGACATGGAGCAGGCAAAGCGCTGCCCCAGGGAAAAGATCCCCCCAGGGAAACAGATTTCAGCAAAATTTTTCATCTGCTTTTAAAGAAGTAGAAGATTTAACCATTCATCAAAAAATGACTGTGGCGAGGCAATTCCTTTATACCCCCGACATTGTTAGAGATGTTGCCCTCGTGGTCACCGCTTTGCCCCCAACCCAAGGTTAGTGTAGAGAGGGCCGTTCTCTAGCCTGGAAATAATGAGATCAGATTTTGAGGTCATGTATGCAGGATCTGATGGAGGCGATACTATTTTCTCAGGGAAAAAATTCAGAGACTCCACAATGTTCCTGCAGCGTTTTACATATTTACATTTTTTGTGTTTTTTGTGTTCTAAAGTCTATTCCCATAAATAAAATTTTACACTGACAAACAAAAGGTAACATGTTCTGAACTTGTGGGCTTTCAGGCTCCATATCTCACCATCCACTACAGCTTTTCATGAGGCTACTGTAATTTATATACATCATCTTACCTATCTTATACATAAATTTGACCTGCAAGATTTACCATCTGCTTAGTTCTGCAGATTCTTTCCTGTAACTGCTTTTTTTTCTGTTTTTGCTCCTAAAAAAACAAATAGTTAATTTTTATTATTTGTTAGTATTTGGGAAATCCACCTTTGGTTTTCAATCTGCCTGATCCTTCTGGGCTCTGATCAGATTCAAGCACTCTTGACCAAAATCTGATCCAGGTCTCTTCTAAAACCATTCCCAATGTTGGTGCAGACTGAAATTGGATACAAAAAACAGCTTTTTCTTCAAATCTACCGACAAGTGTTCAAAAAGATCAAAACATTGTTACCCTTTTGCTTGTCAGTGTCTGTTCTACCTAAATAGCTTGATTATTGTATCATAAGGTGATAAACAGCTGGATGTTACTGTTTTACTACAGTAAAGTTATCACTTAAACATGCGCCGTGTATGAGGGAGTCAGGAGTCGGAGTTGGGAGTCGGAGGTTTGGGAAATTGAGGAGTCGGAGTCGGGGCTTTGGCTTGCCGACTCCACTCCCCTGCCCTTACCTCATTGTTCTTTGATTCAAATTCTTGGATTTTCTTGGCCCCGGCCGCCTGGTTTTCCAGCACCGCTTCCTGCAGGCATTCGTTGAAGATGGCCACCTCTGCTTCCCGCTTCTCGTGGTGCTTGAGACCATACTCGAATAGATTCTGGCAGACTTCAGTGCACTTAGTCCTAAAGGTGAGGGTCAGGCTAAGGAATGATGTCGGTAGAGCTGCAGGTACGGTAAGCAGTGATAAGATTAAATCAGCAGGAAAAGAACAAGGACAGTAAGGACAGCGGTGTGGACAACGGAATATAGCCATGTTCCTGGAGCGTGGTTAGCCTGACAGTGGTGGGTTATGCTTTACTCTATAGCCAAATTACCTGCTAAATTACCAGATGTTCTGGATTAACAGAAAAGGGGTACTGTCTCCATATTAATGAGCTTTAAACATGTAGGTAAAGGTAAGTAAAGACTATTACCAAATACATTGCTGTTCTGATTTGGTTCCTTTCAGAGTTAGAGAAGTTCTCATCTCCTGCTTGTCTACACACGCTTCCCTGGGCTACCGACCTCCTCTCTCTGCTCTAGCAGTGGTTGGGATGGTGTTTTTACTCCCTGCTGTGTCTTATCAAGAGCACAGGGGCTTGTTTATGTTTCTTACTGATAAGCTTCAACCCCCTTAGAGCTCTGTAGTCTTGTGCCCTGCTGTTAAAACCGCTCCATCACCAACGTCCCTCTAACAGACTCAGCCAGGAATAGCACAACTAAACTGTGTACAACCGGAAATGGGAACCTGAAGCTGTAAACCTGCCACCAGCCTAAACAGAAAGTGGGAGCCTGAAGCTGTAGAACCACCCACATCCTGGACATTTATATAAGTATATAAATGGCCCCTACAAAAAGTATGGTGAAAATCCATTTCATGTAAAACTCACTCAAAAGACAAGAGGACATTCCCTTCATCTAGAGAAAAAAGGACTTAGGCTATGTTCACACGGGGAAATTTCGGCACGCATTTGCGCTCTAATACGAGCGAGATGCGCGCCGAAATTACGGTAATCCATAGCTCTCATAGAGAACGATGGATTACACCTCCTCTCCCCGCTCGTACAATACAATCGTATCGGGGAGATAAGTGACATGTCAACGTATTCGCCGCGAGTAATGCATATCTATGGGGCTGCCAGCCCCCCCCGCGGCGCGGGAGTACACGTGTGTCAGCGCAAGCTCCCGAAAGACATGATGTACTGCGGCGCTTACTGTACGCGCCACAGTATATCATGTGAACATAGCCTTAACCTCTAGAGGAGAAAAGCCTTTTTCACCATGAGAACAGTGAATCTGTATGATAGCCGCCTGAGTAGCTGGTCACAGCAGGAACAGTTGAGGGGTAATGCGCCTGGATTTGCCGTACTGAAGCTATAAATGTGCAGCTTCGTATGGTTCTAGTGCGCCCCGCCTCCCGCACGCCCCCCGAAATCAGACCCATTACAAAGTGCAGCGGGCGCCCAATAATGCGCCTAATACTGGAGTACGCCTGGTTAAAAATAGAGCTAGTTTTCAGGCTGAAAAGACACCAGACTTCTGGCGCAGCCCCGTTCATACATGTCGCCCTCAGTTCCCAATTACCTAGCAGCAGTCCTGCCAAACCGACATCCCCAAGTAAATTGGAGTCCTATGTAAATGCCTATGTTGCTACCCCTGGTACCAGATTAGAGGAACTTTAATATACACGATTCCATTCGTTGATCAGTAATGCAAGGATATGGCTCCATGAGCTCATTTACAGCAGGAAGAGTCGACAGCCGGGTTCCCTCCACGTCCTCCGCATACATACCCTCAAAAAGGTAGGGGCCATTCAGATACTCCACATAGGCAGCCTTAGAAAAAATGGGTAACAGTTAACTTTTTTTTCCACTGTGTGATAAATTCATAATAGAAAAAACATTGGGGCAAATGTATCAATACAAGACAGTGTAACCTTAGTCTAGACAGTCTCGTGTCTGAGGTAAGAAGTAATAGGGTATGTTCACACGGCGTGTTGGATCCAATTTTGGATCCGTTTATAGATGCATGTTTGGATCCGATTTGCAGACCCTAAACGGACCCAAACACGCATCAAACAATGTGCAGTGTGATTTGCTTTCAATGTAAAACAGGCATCGGTGTTCAGATTAGTAATCGCTGATGCGTCTTTCGGATCCGTTCAAAGCATTATCTTGTCAATTCTTGATCCGGAAGAAGCATCAGACGCCTTGTTTAAAAATATAGGGTGCGATCCTGCTGCAGCCAAAAAACATCCCAGCACACAGCTGCATGTTGGATGCGATTTACACAGTGCTTTTCCGATCCAAAACGGATCCAACATGCTGTGTGAACATACCCATAGAAGTGATTACATTGCGGCCATGGAAGCCCATTCAAGCTGCCATGGTAAGCGATCAGCGATCCGCGATCTTGTGCGCAGTACCAATCCTCATTCATCTAGACGTGGAGATTGCCTCAGGGTCTAAAAGCAGGGATTGGAGCCGGCTCTGTTCCCTGCTGAAGGCAGCGGGTGTCAGCTGTAATAATCAGCAGGCACCCGCCATGTATAGCGCGGACTCACTGTGCGAACCCTTTCCATACAACCCTACCGAGGTACCCTACTGATGTACCAGTACGTCAAATGTCGGTAAAGGGTTAAATGGGGTTTTGCCATTTGACAAGTTTGCTTTGAGTCGTCCTCTAAGAACGTGGAGATGGCCGAACTTGCGCAGTTCCCCCTGTTCATTTCTATGGCAGTTCTAGATATAGCCCAGTGAGTGTGATTGGCTATATTCAGAACTTCCATAGACATGAATGGGAGAGAAAGGAGCAAGGGTGTCCCTCTCCACATTCTCAGAGGATGACAGGTGCCAGGTGGACTCAAACAGGACTATGCCAAAAAAAACAGGATTTATCCCATGGTTAGAAATTATCGCTTTTGATTATTATACTGGCTAGTAGTGCCGCACTTTGGATTCAGATCGGGACAAATCAAATTTCAAAGAACCTAATGGCAGCCTATGGGAAGATCAGGCAACCAGTCTGCCAGTCAGACAGGAAAAAAAAAAGTGTGCATACTGGGAGGCTTCCAGTTGGTTGCCTGATTTTCTCTCAGGCAACTGACTGCTTGCCCAAAATTCTGAAGTGCAACACTACTGGCTACTACGGGCACAGCTACAGGGGGTGCAGAGGTAGCAGTCACTACCGGGCCCTGCAGCCTGAGGGGAGGCCCAAAACCCCTTTTGCTTATAAGATGACATCAGACTTATCCGTTTTCTGGCGCTGGCGCTAGGATGTGAGCGGTGAGAGCTCCGCCTCTTCCGCTCCCTGCTTCTTCCACGCACAACGGGCCTTCCACGGCGCAGTTTCCGGCTCACCCGCCGACCGCGGACGCGCACCCAACAGTCACCAGCTAAACGGGCGGATTGGACCAAATACGTTCCTTAAGGAGCAGCCAAAAGTACACGTCCCCCTGCCCGCTTACGCCGCGGAGCGCCACGAGAATCCAAGATGGCGGCCCCGCCGCGTGAACTAAACTGGAGGAGATAAGCCGAAACTAGCTCCCGCAACTCCAGGGTTACTTCAGGCTGCTTGCTTGTCCTCTCCCTGGCCCATACAGAAGGATCTGCCCCTCCTTCCCAGCTATAGACTAATAAGTCACTGGCCCAAGAAGTCACCAGGTCTAAAGCCCCTGAGCTGCAAGGCAACCAATAGAGGCAGCTCTCAGCACTCCCTGAGCAAGCTGCAGCATGACATCCAGGTTTGCACGACTCAAGGCAGTAAGAGCTGAGCATAGGTCCTGCAACTAGAGACAGAAAATGATGTCTGCATCCGCAAATCTGCCCTCACTGCAATAAGCTCAAGATACCCCCCCCCTATACGACCGTATAGAAGACCTAGAAAAACCGCTCTCCTGCAGTAGCTAACCAGAGAATTGTGGGCCTTCCCGGAGCAGGTGAAACAGGCCCGACCTCCAGGATCTTTGCCTATCTGACCTTCCACCGGCGCTGGCATAAATCGCCCGCCTGCAGGGTTGAAGAGAGCTCATCGTACATTGGCCCCGAACTCTCTGCTAGCAACCCTGTCAGGAGAATCAGCGGAAAAAAAGAACCCCTAACGGTCAATCACAAACTATCCTTGTCTACAACGACAAACAGATATCATTAATAGCTTATCGCAAGCAGAATCTTCCCCGCTCCTAGAGGGACACAGGATAACTAATTTTGAAGATTTTTCCATGGATGTCTCCAGGCGACGCCGAGCCTTCGCAGCGTCTGTCTCAGATTATTTGCTAAAAAGGTCCGTCTTTATCCCAAATCCTGTACCCAGCCACCAAAAGTTGCTTCTGCCAAGACGCCGCCCCGAAGTACTTCCACTCACGCAAGAGATTGCAGAAGATGCCCTCTCCGGGTTTCCTCTGTGATTCTTAGACCCGCATCTAGCGAGATCCCTTCCGGCAACAGTACAGACCTTCTCTCCCCCTCTGCCCCCTCATCTTTCCCCTCCTAGGGAGCAGGATCCCCAACTCCCTCTCCTCGCCTCATCGCTGCCTGCAATCCCCACAACACCTCCGACTTCAGATGGAACTTGACCTCCCTTCCTGGACTTCTCACACTGTATTCTACTGTCCGCATCTGTGGGTCGATGAGTAATTCTCCCAGATTGGATGCAATTTGGTCCAACACTTAGATCCTTTTGCATAAGTACTTTGCAATATGTTATGTGTTTAGATGCCCCCACAACACGTAGCCGCAGCATAAGCGAGGGAATTCTATTTTACTTTACTACTTATGTACATTTGTACGCCATGCTGTTTATCTGTATCAAGATTGTACTAGGTCCTTTTGGGAGACATGCAGTCCTTATCTCTTTCCTGGCAGGAGGGCTGGAGCTTTATCTAATTTCCACTATAAAACCACCCCTATTGCCCTTTTTAGGCCCCTTCTCGTGCCAGAAAAAAGTGAAAGACCTAACGCAATTGGAGAGTCTGAGGTGGGCATTCCCTGACTCTCTGCTTGCCTTTATTCTGTTTTATTAATATGTTATAATCAAACTTGCATCAACTGTATTGTGATTATTGCTGGTTTTGTTTGGTTCCACCCTCGTTGGTCTTAAGTCCGAACGCCATATTGGAACCTTTTTCGTTTCTCTCGCCAGCAACCTTAACCTCCCCAATCTCATAAGCTCCCCCCTCCTTTCTCACCCGCCATGGAGAATCGTCGTCTGTGGAACATAAAGGTGCTCCGATCCCCAAACAAACGGGTTAGAGTCCTCCGTCACCTGAAGAACGTCCGTGCCCAGACCATAAGTCCTTCCTAAGTAACTCACTTATAAAGCCAAGTACTACTTTTTTCGTATGAAAAAAATGGTGGGTTGGTCACATTTGGCTCCACCGGCAAAAGACGGGAAAGTAGGGGTCTTCCTTTGGTGCAACAGGAAATTTCCCCTTCAACAAATCTTCCCATATCTCTCCGACCAGGATTGGTAATGGTCGCATATTAAAAATCTTATCACAATTCATGGTCAATCTATGAGTCTTTACAATATTTATGGCCCCAACTCTCAAAATGGCCCTTTTTTTTTGTAAAACTACGGGTGTAAATCCAGAAAGAGGCTGCCACCTCACCTGATCATTAGGATGAAACATAACGTCGTCCCTAGACGAAGTTCGTACCAGGTAAAAGGGGAACATGATTATGTACCACCCGACCATCAACAGGGTGCACCAGGCCCAAAGTAGTGGTACTTTCAGCATTTTCTGAGATCCACCACCTGACGAGGGATGGATGGAGAGACCTACACCCCATAGTAGGGGAATTCCTCTTTTTCTCCCACTCACAGCAATCAGGTGTCCCCGATTAGACCACATCTTAGTTTCCCAATATACTCCAAAGAAGAATTGTAGCCTTCCGGAGACTCCTAGATTTACTTATTATCTCGGATCAATCACCATAATAACTGAATAGCGGTACATTTTCCCCCCCCAGAGGGTCTGACTATATTTGGCGTTTTTCCCCACCTATAAGGCGTGAAAACGAGGTATTTGCTGATTGCGGTTAAGTTGGTGGCTAAAGGTTCGCATCTGACAATAAGTCAGCACTCGACCAGAACGGCCTCCTTTTTTGTGGCTATATACGGCCAAGTCCGTACCTTGGGGGCAGAATTATAATAGCCTACAGCCTCATCATATAGGCGTAAATTAAATGATGAATACTAAGAGCCAACATAAAAGGTAGGGCGACATAACAAAAAAATTCCTATCTGACTCCACAGAGAGAACAGGAGAGACTGGGAAAACGCTAAAAGGTAATTTTTGACCTAATGGCGTAGCGCAGGGAGGAAATCCAACGTACCCACTTGAAGCTCCTCCCAATTCCGATTTGGCAACAAGGCAGGGGAAAATACTATTAGGTTACCTCCAAGGCAGCTTCCAGCCCCTCGCCATATTACATCCATACGCACTCCAGAAGGCCGAACCACTTCTGACTTCTGACCCTCACAAGATTAACGACGTCCCCTCAAATCCTTTTTACAACCGCTATACTCCCCCCCGACACAAAGATGCCCACCCCTACCACGGCGGCATGTGAAGGTAAGGACTTTCCCCTGACCTCCTTACCTATTGCCAAGTTTTGTCCCCAGAACAGCTTGAGATTCTTAACGCAGAGAAATCTCCCTCCGCCCAAGAGGTACAATTGGCTATCCGCCACTGACCTCTGGAACGCCCCGGGACACGACGGGTTTCTCAGGAGAGTTATTATAAAATTTTATGGATCCCCTGACCCCTTACACTGACTGATTACTTTAACCAAATAATCAAAGAATTAAAGTCCGCTCAGAGACAAAAAATGCTTATATTAAAGTAATCCCAAAAAAGTCAAGATCCCCTTCTCCCCTCTTCATACCGCCCAATCTCACTGATAGACACTGATCAAAAAATCCAACAAAATCTGGCTGACAATTTAGTCGACGCTGTTACCTATCTCTCAATTGGGACCAGCGCAAAAAGGGATTTATCAAAGGTCGATGGCCGCAGTTGGCAACCTTAAAAGGTCCAGCGCATGGTGGAAATGCGACGGACCCCTCCTCTTCCCACCGGTCATCCTGTCATGGTGTTGCAATAGACGCGGACAAAGCGTTCGAGCAATGTCCGGGTGGGGGCTGTGGATGGTTTCATTATCATATGGGGATAAGGGGAAAAGTTTCAGGACCCTTCTTTTCTGCCATCTACAGTGACCCTCACTGCACAGGTCCACACACCGGGTTCTTGTCTCACCTGCGATTCCCCCTATAAAAGGTACCCCCGCCAGGGATGTCCCCTCTCCCCCCTACTATTTGACATTGCCCTAGAACCCTTAGGCTCTGCCATTTGGAAAGCTCGGACCTTTTCACGGGCATTAAAGTTGGCCGAAGCCCGACGAAACTAGCCCTCTTCGCCCATGACCTTCTTCTTTTTCTCCTCCGACCGATTGAGCATCTGCTAAAGATTTTTACTTTTCTAAAAGTTTTGGGAGATACTCTGGGTACAGAGTCCCAAACCCTTTTAAAAGCGAGCTACTGGAAATAGGTCCACCCCTCCCGAAATCCACCCGGCGTGATCTGAATTAGGTTTTCATCCCGGGGGATTCGCACATTACATATCTAGGAATAAAAATTGGCAGGGCTCCTAACACTATATATAACCTAAATTTTCCCCCCCTGTTCAAGAAGATCAAGGAGGACCTCCAGAGATCGCATCTGCTGCAACGCTCCCTGGCGGGGAGATGCCATGCAATAAAAATGATTTGTTTTCCAAAACTTTTACCCCCTTCAAACCTCCCCTTGCTGCTAAGACATGCTGACATTAACAAATTATTAGCCTCCTTTCCCGCTTTATTTGGGCAGGGAAAAGACCCTGAATAGCCCTTAGCAAATTAATGCTCCCGAACGTCAGGTTCTACAACCTGGCGTGTCTCACCAGACATGTCCTGGACTGGATGGGAGAAACCAACAAAATATTCTAATTTTGGACCTAGAAAGAGATCTGATGCGCCCAGGGGCATCCCCAGGCCCTCCTCCACACTAAATTCCTAAGATCCCCTTGAAGTTTAGGAGCTCTCTCCTACTTAAGGACAACATTGAAAACCTGGAAGCATATCCGCAAATTGTTTCCAGCTGCCATGGCAAATGTCCAGGAAGCTACCTCTATGGGACCTACCGGGGGTTCCCTCAAGGCCGAAATAACCCATGTTTAAACTTGGAGGGAGAGGGGAGTGGTATAACGCAGAACACATAATGCCCCATGGAGG
This sequence comes from Phyllomedusa bahiana, assembly GCA_025379985.1. Taxonomy (NCBI): domain Eukaryota; kingdom Metazoa; phylum Chordata; class Amphibia; order Anura; family Hylidae; genus Phyllomedusa; species Phyllomedusa bahiana. The sequence continues at coordinate 100,926 of JAODAL010004618.1, forward strand.
AGAGAAGGTGGGCTGACCCCATCGGAAATTAAAACCAAATTTTCCGCTCCCTGAGGTCCACACATTCCCAGCAATACAGGTGCTCTCTTTCTGTTAAGTCCAAACTTCGGAACCCAGCACAGCTCTGTGTCACTAACAATTTTTAAACCCTAATGCATGCCACACTACACCCTTTTAAACCCTTTCTCGCATCTATAGTATCTTAAGGGCTTGGGACTGGGAGAGAGAGGGCAGGTCGCCATTTGATAAATGGGGACGCACGTTAGAAGATCCTGATTTACCAGATAAGATCCTTTCGGGTCTACGAAAGGTCCGTAAGTAGGTTTATCTGTGAAACTTGGAGGAAACTCACTTTAAGATCTTGCACAATGCATATATGGCTTTAATCCCCCCGTCGCGTAACTCCCCAGATAGGCGACAATCCTCCCCCAAATGTAAAAGCCCCTAACACCAACATGTGGCATGGACTGTGGCATGCCCCTCAACGCAGCTTTTTTGGGATCTTTTATTGACCATGTCCGACTCCACTGGCACATCAAACTTGTTAAAAGTTATGATCTGCTAATCTTCCCTACACTAGACCCCCTGACGTTACAGAACCCAGAGCTTTAACACTCGATACTGTACAGTCCCATCCCCAGCATTATCCACATAGCAACTCTGGTTGCAAAAGCTGTCTCCTACTGTACTTGCTGAAACCACAGACCCCTCCTATGTCAGTACTTGTTTACAGTCTGAAGCAATATTTTGTTGCTGATAGTCTGGAAGCGGAACGACACAAGGAACTGCGCACTGAAATTTTTTTTAAAAGATGGAAGCCATTTATCCTCTCGCATTTTCTCGAAAGAATGAGATAGGAGACCTAATGTCCATCTTTCAGGTTCAAGGGTTGGTACGCGAGAGAGGCTCTGTCGGGGTTCCCTGGCTCCCCTTAACAAAAATTTACCCTCACTCCCGGAAACTTTTGTTTTTGATGCGCTAAGTTCTTTGGGGGCCCCCCGCTGACATCCATCATATTTCCCACCCCTGGATGGTTTTTTATTTGATGGCAATCGCATGGACAGGGTTGTTCACCAAGTTTAGCAGACCCACTGACATACCCAAAGTAATGACGTCATTATCCCGATGTTCAGTGAAGAGCTTTTTGAATTTTTATAAATTCCTCATTTTCATCTCGGGATGAGACAGTCTGGTTCCAAAATAGTCGGACTCAATAAGATGGTTTTTGTTAAACTTTCTCTATGTCTTTTACTCTACTTCTGGTTATTTAATAATACATGTTATGACCAGCTCTGAAGTGAATTGTTTTCTTCTTTTTCTCTTCACTGCAATGTGTTTTGTACAATGCTTGTTTTTTGGCAGGTACTTATCCAGGCGACTTATACAGACATATGAAAAAGTTTGGGCACCCCTATTAATCTTAATCATTTTTAGTTCTAAATATTTGGGTGTTTGCAACAGCCATTTCAATTTGATATATCTAATAACTGATGGGACACAGTAATATTTCCGGATTGAAATGAGGTTTATTGTACTAACACAAAATGTGCAATATGCATTAAACCAAAATTTGACTGGTGCAAAAGTATGGGCACCCAACAGAAAAGGACATTAATTTTTAGTAGATCCTCCTTTGCAAAAATAACAGCCCCTAGTCCGGGGGGTTCCCGTAGCTTTAATCAGTTCCTGGATGAAGGTATTTTTGGGCCATTCCTCTTTTTCAAAACAATTCAAGTTAAGTTTTTATGTCGCCGAGCATGGACAGCCCGCTTCAAAGTATCCCACAGATGTTCAATGATATTCAGGTCTGGGGACTGGATGGCCATTCCAGAACATTGTCATTGTTCCTCTGCATGAATGCCTGAGTAGATTTTGGAGCTGTGTTTGGGATCATTGTCTTGCTGAAATATCCATCCCCGGCGTAACTTCAAATTCATCACTGATTCTTGCACATTATTCTGAAGAATTTCTGCTGATACTGAGTTGAATCCATGCGACCTCAACTTTAAACAAGATTCCCGGTGCCGCATTGGCCACACAGCCCCCAAAGCATGATGGAACCTCCACCAAATTTTACAGGGGGGGTAGCAAATGTTTTTTCTCTTGGAATGCTGTTTTTTTGGGGACGCCATGCATAACGCCTTTTTGTAAGACCAGAAAACTCAATCTTTGTTTCATCAGTCTCCAGGACCTTCTCCAAATGAAGCTGGTTTTGTCCAAATGTGCTTTTGCATACCTCAACGACTCTGTTTGTGGCGTGCTTTCAGAAACGGCTTCTTTCGCATCACTCTCCCATACAGCTTCTCCTTGTGCAAAGTGTGCTGTATTGTTGACCGATGCACAGTGAACACCATCTGCAGCAAGATAAATGCTGCAGCTCTATGGAGGGGGTTTCTGTGGATTGTCCTTGACTCTTCTCACCATTCTTCTTCTCTGCCTTTCTGATATTTTTCTTGGCCTGCCACTTCTGGGCTTAAAAGGAACTGTCCCTGTGGTCTTCCATTTCCTTACAATGTTACACACAGTGGAAACTGACAGGTTAAATCTCGAGACAACTTTTATGTATCCTTCCCTGAACACCCATTTTTGAAAATCTTTGTTTCAGATCATTTGAGAGTTGTTTTGAGGAGCCCATGATGCCACTCTTCACAGGAGATTCAAATAGGAGAACAACTTGCAATTGGCCACCTTAAATACATTTTCTCATCATCGGATACACCTGGCTATGAAGTTCAAAGCTCAGTGAGGTTACAAAACCCCAAAGTTGGCTTCAGAAAGTCAGTAAAAAGTAGTTAGGAGTATTCAAATCAATAAAATGATAAGGGTAACCACATTTTTTTCACCAGTCCCAAAAATTTTGGTTTAATGCATATTGCACATTTGTGTTAGTACAATAAAACCTCATTTTCCCAAACCGGAAATATTACTGTGTCCATCAGTCATTAGATATATCAAATTGAAATGGCTGTTGCAAACACCCAAATATTTAGAACTAAAAATGATTAAGATTAATAGGGGTGCCCAAACTTTTTCATATGACTGTACTTGTGATGCTATCCTTTCCTTGCCTAGATGCCTGGAGTCTTAGGCAACAGGTTTAGAAACCAGCAGGTTTTCTGTCACCTATGTACTATCTCTGTAGGAAACAACATTTTATTTATTGGTAAACTGTATCGCCTGCCATGCATTTTGTCTTGACGTAAATCCTATGTTAAATTTTCAAGACCCAATAAAATATGTTTAAAAAAAAAAAAAAAAAGATGACATCAGTACTGTGAATGGCACATAGTAGCTGGGGGGGGGGGGGGGGCATTTTACTTCGTGCTCTAGGGCCCTGGAGCCTCAAGTTACACCTCTGCCGGTTACATATCCTGATAAGCATTGAATGTCTATGACCTACTAAAACATGGATGTGATGTCACCAAAGATGAAGGTTAAAGGGGTTGTCTCACTACATTGATTCATCTCACCTCAGTCCTGTTTCTTGGTTTCATTTTTGAATTCAAGGGTGTGTTTACTGGCTTCCACAAGGCTGCAGTAGAAGCCAGGTCTGTAGCTATAGCAACCAGTGCTGGCAGCCTATCAGGAGAGATCAAACAGGCCTGGAGCTATAGCAACCAGTGCTGGCAGCCTATCAGGAGAGATCGAACAGGTATGTAGCTATAGCGACCTGAGGAGCTGATGCAGCCCATACAAGAGGGGATATCTAGGAATAGGTAGGACACTGTTAATGGACAGATATTGCAAAGTGACTTGTTTTTGCAAGATCTTTAACATAAAAAGCAGCGATCCTTGTAGTGAGACAATGCCTTTAACCCGCTGCCCATTTGACCACGACATGCAGCTCTGTAGTCCCTAGTATAATTGTGGAAGGGCCCAAATTCTGCCAGATGTGTGTCTGGCCATCATCAGCCATTGAAAAGAAGATAGTAATATGCTATCAGCCCACTATGGACACACGTGTGGGAGGAGACTGCAAATATACCGGCACCAATTTGGATTTATGACACAGTATAATTTCGGAAGTACCTTGTGCTTATCCAGCTCCTGCCGATCCCTCTCCTCCTTTTCTAGCTTCACTCTCTCCAGGGTCTCGTTCTGATTCAGCTCCTCGATAAAATCCTGGTATTTCACATTAGCAATGTCCCTCTATAGAGCAAGATGGAAGTGGTTAGTGGTCATCACATGAGCGGGTGAGAGAGCTGGTTAGGCCTCATTCACACCTTCATTCTTATGAAAAAAAAAATGGAATTAATACAGAAATGTGATTGAGCCTTTAACCACATTAAAGGGGGGTTCGGAGAGTTGTAAAAGCTTGTTTGTCTGTCTGAGCATGATTAAGGGTATGTTCACATGGATTATTTTAAAGCGTATTTGGGCGCGCATTTCGCCGCGTATTGCGCTTTATATGTGAAATGCACGCTGCAATTACGGTAATTAATAGCTCTTATAGAGAACTGTGAATTACGTGTTGTCTCCCCAGGCGTACAATACGATCGTATTTGGAAGCAAACGCTGATCAGTGCATGCTTCCATAACACCTGGCGTATTGGGGCACGCACTGCACACACCACAATACGCCGTGTGAACATACCCTAACAATATAAGAAAAGGTTCATACTTACCTCCCATTCAGTTGCGGTGGCCGTCTGTTCATCCCAGCAGTAGATGTGAACATTTATCGTTAGGGTATGTTCACACGGCATAACTGCGGGGCGTTTTTACTTCGGGAGGTTGCGCCAATCGGCGTGATCTCCCGTGGGGCGACATTCATTACTAGTGGCGCGTATTCACCGCTAGTAATTGACATGTCACTATGAGAACTGTGGATTACCGTAATGACTGGGACGTATTTCACCCCAGTACGCTGCAAAATACGGGCCGAAACACGTCCCAATTTAAGCCGTGTGAATATAGCCTAAGGGTATGTTCACACAGCGTGTTAGATCCATTTTTAGATCCGAAAAACACATCCAAAAGCGCTGCGTAAATTGCATCCAAAACGTATCCAACACACAGCTGTGTGTTTGGCTGCGTTTTGGATGCAGCAGGATCGCACCCTATAGTTTTAAATAGGGCGTCTGCTTCATCTTTCGGACAGAGAATTGACATGACAATTCTTTGAACATATTCGAAAGACGCATCAGAAAGACGCATGTAAACACGCATCGGCGATCACTCGTCTGAACACCGATGCGTGTTGAAAGCAATGGAAATCACACTGCACATTGTAAGGGTATGTTCACACGGCGTGTTGGATCCGTTTTTGGATTAATTTTTCATTACATGAAAAACGCATTGCAAACTGCATCCAAAAAAAACGTATAAAAAAAACTCATCTGCAAATGCGTTTTTGGATGCGTTTTTCGGATCCGTTTTTCAATGTGTTTTCTTTCAAATCACAGACATTAAAATTTTAATCCAATGCATTTTTCGGATGCGAAAAGCACATCCAAAATGTACCCAACACGTACCCTAAAGTGTGTTGCGTTTTTGGATCCGTTTTTCTGGCTTCAAAAACGCACTCCATTGTTTCCTATGGGGATTTCACATGCGTAAAATGCAAGTAGAATTGACAGGACAATTCTTGAAACGGATCCGAAAAACTCGTTGAAAAGACGCAAGTAAACGCATCGGTGATCGCTTGTCTGAACGGAGATGCGTGTTTTACATTGGAACTAATGTAAATCACACTGCACAGTGTTAGATCCTAAATTGAATCCAACGCGCCGTGTAAACATGCCCTTCATGTGACAGGTGCAGCCAATCACAGACCACATCAGTCACATGCACGGATTTACTGCAGATTTGACCCCAATGAACTGAATGATGTAAAATCTGCACCAAAATTTTCCCCAAGAACCGCACGATCTGTTGCAGATTTTTACATTAAAAAACGTTCCGCAGCAAATCTGTCCCTGCTAAGGCTACATTCCCACAACTTATTTTTGCTGTGAAATAACCACCTATTTCACAGAAGGAACACGTGTTTGTAAGCAGGTTTTTTAATGCATTTTTATGCGCGTTTTCTTCACTTGATGCGTCTTTTGATGCCTATTTTTCTCAATACAGGATACTTTACTGTAATAGATGCACTTTTTGGTACATTTACGCGCTAATAATGTTCCTGCACTCCCGTTCTCTTGTTCAAGGAAAGGTAAATGAAATCTATTATCAAATACATTGCTCTGTTGATTTTGCTTGATTTTGCAGGATATACACAGTACACACTAGTTTTTCTGGTTAGCAACCACCTCTCCCTGCCTCTCTCTGCCCTCTCTTATCTCTCATTGCTCCAAGCTGCTGTCAGTCAGTCTGTTCCGACCTTCATGAGTCACGTCCTGAAGAGTCTTATCTCGAGTAATGGAGTTTGTTTACTTAACTAAATGCAAAGCGTTTACTATCCTTGTGTATGTAGCCTTGTGTATGTCGCAGGGAAATTATAAAAAAGGGAGATGATTCATCTTTTCAGTAAAACAGTTCAGGGATTTGATCAAATCACTGACTTTCTTTAGGGAAATCACCCCACAGAGTTGTTATTTTAACATCTTTCATGTTATTTGATTAAATCCCTATTTTCATCATTTCCCTGCGACATGTACACTATATAAATCTTCAGCAGCTGTCAGTGTAACAGGAATAGCTAAGACCAGCAGCAGAGCTGATATGCCAATCACTGCTGTTGAACCACCCACAGCCTAACCATGACGTGAGAGTATGAAGCTGTCTGTGGCTCTGTGAAACTACGTGGTGAGAAAACCCCTTTAATGTTACTTTTTTATGGATTAATGTGAATTTTGTGCATCTAAAAGCAAAAATAAGCCGTGTGAACCCATCCTTATTTTTTTTTTACACAGAAGCAAGTATGCATCTAATTTTCTGCGCTTTTACGTATGTTGTTTTGTTTTTGATGCGTCTTTTTAAAATTTGTGATTTTACAACAGTAAAACAAAATCACAAATATAAAAAGAAAGCACAAAAAAAAAAAAAAAAGCAAAAAACAGACAAAAAAATACGACAAAATCGACACCAAAATCTGCAACAGATCCGCCCTGTGTGAACGTTGCCCTAACCAAACCTGGAAGGATTCCATGTAATAGTATTCTGGGTGTTTCATCTGATGTGAGGGGGGCGAGGGTTTGTCTTCTGCAAGGCAATATACATACTATATTCTCGTCTAGGAGTCTGAAGTCCAGGTACACCAGGTCCGGCAGATGAGCTGCTACAAATAACTTATAATTTTCATCTTCCGAAAGTGGATTTCCGGAGAGATTGAGGGTCCTCAGCTGCTTGAATCTGCGCAGGTAGATGAGCTGGAGACAAGGAAGCAGCAATGATTATGTGTTGATTGACAAGTTTTTCACTTACCAGACATCAACCAAGCTATAAGACTGCATTCACATATGCAAAGAGGGAAAGGGGTGATCAGAATGAGGAAAAACAACTGCTTTCTTACAGAAACAGTGCCACATCTGTCCTCAGGTTGTGTGTGGTATTGCAGCTTAACCATAGTCTTAAATGGAGCTGACACCTAATACCAGACACAAACAATGGATAGTGTTTAGGCTGTGATGACCCACAAGGGAGCAGGGAAAACCTCAGTGGGCACCTGGGCATGGTGGGCTTGCGCTTCCTTTCCAAGGAAAGGCAGAAAACGAAATACAGAAAGCAAAGGGCAGAGTGCAGAAGTCACATATAGTCATGTACAGTAGCTGTAGCATGGGCCCCAGATCATCTCCACTGGTGGGCCCCAAGAATCATCTCCACTAGTGGACCCCAAAATTTAACTCCACTGTGGGCCCCAAGAATCAACTCCACTGGTGGCCCAAGAAATCAACTCAACATGGTGGGCCCCAAAATCATTACAGTAGCTGTAGATGGGCCAAGAAACAACTCCACTGGTCGACCCCAAGGATCAACTCCACTGCTGGGCCCCCAGAATTAACTCCACTGGGGGGCCCCAAGAATTAACTCCACTGGTGGGCCCCAAGAATCAACTCCACTGGTGGGCCCACGCATCAACTCCACAGGTGGGCCCCAACAATCAACACCACTGGTGGCCCCAACAATCAACACCACTGGTGGGCCCCAACAAACAACTCCACTGGTGGGCCCAACAATCAACTCCACTGGTGGGCCCCAACAATCAACTCCACTGGTGGCCCCAACAATCAACACCACTGGTGGGTCCGAAGAATCATCTCACATGTTGGCCCCAAGACTTATTTTCATAGGTGGACCCAAGAATCAACTTCACCGGTGCGCCCCAACCATCAACTCAATTGGTGGGCACCAATAATCAACTTCACTGGTGGGCACCAAGAATCAACACCACTGATGGCCCCAAGAATCATCTCCACCGTTGGGCCCCAAGAATCATCTCCACTGGTGGGGCCCAAGAATCATCTCCACTGGTGGGCCCCAAGAATCAACTCCACTGGTGTGCCCCAAGAATCATCTCCACTGGTGGGCCCCAAGAATCATCTCCACTGGTGGCCCCAAGAATCGCCTCCACTGGTGGCCCCAAGAATCACCTCCACTGGTGGACCCAAGAATCATCTCCACTGGTGGCCCAAGGATCAACTCCACTGGTGGCTCCAAGAATCAACTCCACTGCTGGACCCCAAGAATCAGCTCCACTGGTGACCCAAGGATCAACTCCACTGGTGGCTCCAAGAATCAACTGCACTTTTGACTCCAGGAATCAACTCCACTGGTGGCCCCAAGACTTATCTTTATTGTAGGCCCATGAATCAACTTTACTGGTGGACCCCAACATTTAACTCCAATGGTGGCCCTCAAGAATCATCTCCACTGGTGGGCCCCAGGAATCAATAGCTTTGGACTGACTACGGACGGTTCAGCCCGATCTGAACTTTGGCATCGACCGAAAGAAAATTGTGTGACCAATTACCGACAGTAAAAAGAATTGTATCCGATCAATGATGCTCTTCCTATTTCCTGTCTGAAAATATACCGGTGATTGATCGATTTTCCTACATTTGCATCAAAATTCAGATGGGGCCACAGCCGACCCTTCCGAAATCAGAATCTCAACGCTTCTAAGGATGTGAACTTTCTATAAATTATTTAAAGAGTTAACAGTCTACAATAATATTCAAAGTGTATTGGAACAATCCACCCCCAACAACCCCGTACCCCCACCACCACGGACTCCCATAGAGCCTTACGTTTTCCAGCGACGTCAGGTTGTTGTTTCCTATAGACAGGACCTGCAGGTTCTTCAGATTGTCCATGTTCTCGAGAACGGTGATGCGGTTGTTGTACAGACTGAGATCCTCCAGCTTAGTAAGCGCGCCCAGGCCTTCAATCACCTCGATGTTGTTGAATGACAGGTCTGCAAGAGGTTGCACCGTGAGTGGTGATCAACTCCTGACGCCATGATGGTGACCCTGACACAGACACAGCGATACTTCCAAACACAAATTCTCATAATGTGACACCTTCAGGACCAATTATGTTGGACAAATTGACTCAAGTGGATATATAACTCATCTCTAGTTACGACCACAGCCAGCTTCAGAATCACACTTCCTGCTAAGGTTACAGCAGTGATTGACATATCAGCTCTGCTATTCCTGTTACACTGACATGACTGCTGGAAGTTTGTCATCTGTAGTGCACAAGGTTACAGAGGTCTAAGGGTTAAAGCTTGTCATTAACTTAGGTAAACAAGCTCCTGTGCTAGAGATAAGACTCAAAAGAGAGTGACTCACTATGGGCAGACTGACTGACCACAGCTTTGAACAATTAGATAAGAGAAAGAGCAGGGAGAGGTGGTCGGTAACCAAGAGAACCTTGTATACACTAGCAGTAGATAACATTTCCTTTATCTCCAGAACAAAGCAAAATCAGAACAGCAATGTACTTGGTAATAGTCTTCACTTACCTTTCCCTACATGTTAAAAGTCAATCATTGGGGTGTGAAAATTCTTAAATGAAAATTTGTTGTTTGGTACAAGACGGATCTATTGACGATGTGCTTGCAGTGTCCATCAGATGTTTACATCTAGAGAATTTTCTGACCTATAATTCTAATGGAAGACTATGAAGTATACTATAGTATAGGCTTATATATATATATATATATATATATATATAATATATATATATATATATATATATATATATATATATATATATATATATATATTATATATATATAGTATCTCACAAAAGTGAGTACACTACACCCCTCACATTTTTGTAAATATTGTATTATATCTTTTCATGGGACGACACTGAAGAGCTGACACTTTAATTTAATGTAAAGTAGTCAGTGCCCGGCTTATATCACGGAGGAAATTTGCTGTGCCCTCAAAATAACTCAACACAGACATCAATGTCTAAACCACAGGCAACAAAAGTGAGTGCACCCCTAAGTGACAACAAAAGTGAGTACACCCCTTAGTGACAACAAAAGCGATTTCATCCCTAAAGGAAAATGGACAAATTGTGTCCAAAGTGTCAGTATTTTGTGTGGCCGCCATTATTTTCCAGCGCTGCCTTAACTCACTTGGGCTGGAGGTCACTAGAGCTTCACAGGTTGCAGCCACTGGAATCCTGTTACAATGTTAAAGACCTTGCGCTCCTCCACCTTCCGTTTGAGGAGGCCCCACAGATTCTTCATAGGGTTTAGGTCTGGAGACGCTTGGCCAGTCCAGCACCTTTACCCTCATTCTCTTAAGCGAGGCAGTGCTGGTCTTGGAGGTGTTTGGGGTCGTTATCATGTTGGATACTGCCCTGCGGCCCAGAAAGGAGGGGGTCATGCTCTGCTTCAGGATGTCACAGTACATGTTGTCATTCATGGTTCCCTCAATGAACTGTAGCGGATGTCACTGCACCTCTGCTAACCCTACTGTGTATGGGGCCCGGGAGCAGACGGATGTTGCCGCACCTCTGCTAACCCTACTGTGTATGGGGCCCTGGAGCAAACGGATGTCACTGCACCTCTGCTAACCCTACTGTGTATGGGGTCCCGGAGCAGACGGATGCCATTGCACCTCTGCTAACCCTACTGTGTATGGGGCCCTGGAGCAACGATGTCACTGCACCTCTGCTAACCCTACTGTGTATGGGTACCCAGAGCAGACGGATGTCACTGCACCGCTGCAAACCCTACTGAGTATGGGCCCGGAACAGACGGATGTCTACTGCACCTCTGCTAACCCTACTGTGTATGGGGCCCCGGAGAAGACGGATGTCACTGCCCCTCTGCTAACCCTGCTGTGTATGGGACCCCGGAGCAGATAGATGTCACTGCACTTCTGCTAACCCTACTGTGTATGGGGCCCGGAGCAGACAGATGTCACTGCCCCTCTGCTAACCCTGCTGTGTATGGGGCCCGGAGCAGATGGATGTCACTGCACCTCTGCTAACCCTACTGAGTATGGGGCCCCAGAGCAGACGGATGTCACTGAACCTCTGCTAACCCTACTGTGTATAGGGCCCGGAGCAAATGTCACTGCACCTCTGCTAACCCTACTGTGTATGTGACCCTGGAGCAGACTGATGTCACTGCACCTCTGCTAACCCTACTGTGTATGGGGCCCTGAGCAGACGGATGTCACTGCACCTCTGCTAACCCTACTGTGTATGGGGCTCTGGAGTAGACTGATATCACTGCACCTCTGATAACCCTACTGTGTATTGGCCCGAGCAGGCTGGATGTCACTGCACCTCTGCTTACCCTACTGTGTATGGGCCCCGGAGCAGACGATGTCACTGCACCTCTGCTAACCCTCCTGCTCCTGGGCCCTGGAGCAGACGGATGTCGCTGCACCTCTGCTAACCCTACTGTGTATGGGGCCCGGAGCAGACAGATGTCACTGCACCTCTGCTAACCCTACTGTGTATGGGGCCCTGGAGCAGACGGCTGTCACTGCACCTCTGCTAACCCTACTGTGTATGGAGCCATGGAGCAGACGGATGTCAGTGTCCCTCTGCTAACGAAGCTACATCAGCAGAAAATGTTGCAGTTTTCCCTGCAGTATTGGGATTTAATCACCACTGATTGTTAAAAGGGTTGTCTTCTCCATTAAGTCAAGTTTTCTTCCTCATGGAACAGATGAACATTGGCGTGTCAGACGAGAAACATCAGAGAACAAACACCTTGCAACCACTGCTGTATGACCACAAACTGCTGGTGGCAGTGTTAAGGTCTGGGGAAGGTTTTCGAGACATTCTCTGAACCACTTATCCATGTGAAGGCTCTCTCGCCCAATTTCTTGCAGATGACGTACACCCATACATGCTGATTGTCTCCTGGGGCAGATGGGATCTACCAGAAAGACAATGCGACATGTCACATGGCTAGAAATGTCCAACATTGGTTGGAAGAGCAGGACCAAGACTTTCCAGTACTACCCTGGTCCCTAATTCCCAAGACCCCAATTTACCATGTGTGGGGCCTCTGGATGATGGTGTTGGCTTTATGGACCCCTCAGTAGTTGTGGGTTGCAGTCGGCTCCAGATACCTGTGACAATCAACCAGGACCTTATTGAGTCACTCCCTACCCATCTAGCTGCTCTCCAGGCTGCACACAGCAGTCATAATAATGTGACTCCACTGTGTATTTTGTGATCAGGACCCTCTCTTCTCTTGTGTCCTCCAATCTCTTCATAGATTGTAAGCTCCTGTGGTCAGAGCCCTCACTCCTCTTATTGGAATTGTAAATCAGTTTGCTACTGTTTTGTACAGATTTGCCCTCGAATGTACAGCGCCCTGGAATCAATGGCACTTTAAATACTTAATAATAATAATAATAATAATACTGTATAACGTCTGTACTATATGGCGACATATAAGGAAATACTAACATCATTATGTCTGTGGTCAGACATGATTTAAATATGGAGGAATCATACCAAAGCAGTTTACTCACCGAGCCAAACTAAATGGACCAATGTGTCCAGTCCATGGATCTTCTCGATGATGTTGTTATCCAGCTGCAGTTTCGTCACATTGTGGAACTGCCACATGTTATCTATCTTCAGGATGTCTGAAATAATAGAATCAGTATAAATGCATATATCCTGGGGCAGCAGGTGAGTGTGGGGCCCGGGGTGTGGAGGGGATTGGTTTAGGTACTCGGCATCAATGATTTAGGGGGACATGTATGAAAACTGTCTAGGTCTAAGACTGCCTGTGTTGCTCATAGCAACCAATCAGAGCTCATGGTAACCAATCAGAGCTCAGCTTTCATTTGATCTAGTGCTCTGGAAAAATGAAAGCTAAGCTCTGATTGGCTGCTATGAGCTCTGATTGATTGCTATGGGCTCTGATTGGTTGCTATGGGCTCTGATTAGTTGCTATGGGCTCTGATTGACTTCTGTTGGCTCTGATTGGTTGCTATGGGCTCTGATTGGTGGCTATGAGCTCTAATTGACCGCTATGAGCTCTGATTGGTTGCTATGGGCTCTGATTAGTTGCTATGGGCTCTGATTAGTTGCTATGGTGGGCCTCTGATTGAACCCATTCTGTATGGCTCTGATTGGTTGCTATGGGCTCTGATTGGTGGCTATGAGCTCTAATTGATGCTATGAGCTCTGATTGGTTGCTATGGCTCTGAATTGGTTGCTATGGCTTAATTGGTTGCTATGCCTCTTGATTGGTTGCTATGGCTCTGATTGGCTGCTATGAGCCCTGATTGGTTGCTATGGGCTCTGTTTGGTTGCTATGAGCCTTATTGTCGCTATGAGCTCTGATTGGTTCTATGAACTCAATAAGTTAGCTAGGACTCTAATTGGTGCTATCGTGATTGGTTGCTATCGGCTCTGATTGGTTGCTATGAGCTCTGATTGGTTGCTATCGGCTCTGATTGGTTGCTGTGGGCTCTGATTGGTTGTTATGAGCTCTAATTGATTGCTATGAGCTCTGATTGGCTGTTATGGGCTCTGATTGGTTGCTATGGGCTTTGATTGGTTGCTATGACCCTTGATTGGTTGCTATGGGCTCTGTTTGGTTGCTATGAGCCTTGATTGGTTGCTATGAGCTCTGATTGGTCACTATGGTCAACACAAAAAGTCTTAGACCTAGGAAGTTTTCATACAATTGGCCCTTAGTGATTGCACCAACATCATGTCATTTTGGGACAACCCCTTTAAGGGGTAAAAATCTTTAAATGGGCCCTTCAGATACCATCTTAATGATGCATATGGCGGTAAACTGTGGCCCCCTAGAAGTCTATAGGGGCCATGTTAAGGATCCTCACAACACAGATCCACAATACCTCAGTATGTGTCAGGCCTATGTCTCTTACTTTTGAAATCAAGGCGTAAGCTGGTGACGTCCTTAAAGCTGATGCCTTCCATCTTGGCGATGCGGCCGGCTTCGTCCCGCGGACCTTGTTCTTCCACAGCAGTTCTCAGCATCTCGTCGTCTATGACGTTGGGCTCTACTGTGTCGTACATGCCGCCTCGTTTCCTGAATTAGAAGGGAATGCATTAGAACTGAACACCTTTGTCAGCAGGATATTATAACCAGGGTGTTGTGCATTCACCGACAGCAAGCAGAGATCTTGAACATGATGAAGAATTTAACACACTAAAAAAATGATTAGACTCTTTTGCAGAATCAGTCTGTTTTATTCATTATCATTAAAGGGGTTGTCTCACTACAAGGATCGCTGCTTTTTATGTTAAAGATCTTGCTATTCCTAGATATCCCCTCTTGTATGGGCTGCATCAGCTCCTCAGTTCACTATAGCTACAGACCTGTTAGAGCTCTCAAGATAGGCTGCCAGCACTGGTTTCTATAGCTACAGACCTGTTTAATATGTCCTGATAGGCTGCCAGCACTGGTTTCTGTAGCTACAGACCTGTTCAATCTGTCCTGATAGGCTGTCAGCGCTGGTTGCTATAGCTACAAACCTGTTCAATCTCTCCCGATAGGCTGCCAGCGTTGGTTGCTATAGCTACAGACCTGTTTGATCTATCCTGATAGGCTGTCAGCACTGGTTGCTATAGCTACAGACCTGGCTTCTACTGCAGCCTAGTGTAAACCAGTAAACACGTCCCTGAATTCAAAATGAAACCAAGAAAACAGGACTGAAGTAAGATGAATCAATGTAGTGAGACAACCCCTTTAACCATGCAGTTAAGCTACTCAGGAAGGTTGAGATGACTGGTACCTGTAGTTCCACAGCAGCTGAGTAATGCATCCCAATGTGATATAATATAATGTAGAATTTGCTTTGTGATCTTAAAGTTTATCGTTACAGTAAAAAAAATTAGGAAAAAAACAAAAAAAAAACAAGAAAAACTCCTTTAATTACCTGTGTGATCCGCAGAATAAGCAAAGCGTGTTCACGTTGCTAAGGGAAACGGCCCACGTGATTGGAAATGACCAATGACTGAACGAGGTTAGAAATTAACAATGCTACACATAAAGTTTTTTTTATTCAAAACGTACCAGCCAATGGGAACGGACTGTTGAAGGACGTCAATGGGAGGAGGGCATTCATCGTGACCAAGCAATGTCATGGAGCGTTGGCCAATCATGAGGCACGGGCGGGATCAGGTCCTGTCATCCACTAGGGAGGCGGGATGAAGTAATATTTAGGGCATCTTTAGGTCAATGGTGATTGGTCAGTACTTGTGTAAATCATAACAACTGACAGGCAGGCTGTCCAATCGGAGAGCAGCGATGCTCAGTTAGGCGAGGGATGGGCGGGTTAATGTTTAGATAGACAGCAGAATTGACCAATGAGGATAGAGTAGCAGTAAATTCATCCAATTGTCATAGAGAGTAGGCGGGACATCGGTTTGTCTGTGTAAACCATTGCAAGGGCCGGCTGTTTGTTGTCATCAAGATGGAGTTTCTACTGGGGAACCCGTACAGCACCCCGGTGGGGCAGTGCATCGGTAAGAGGCCCGGGGGGCGGGATCGGTCTCCTCTACTGTCTAGGTGTATAGAGAGCAGGGCCCTGTCATGTCAGGTCTGTGTCATCATCACCTCTATATACTGCTGTATACACCCCATATATATCCTGTACTCCCTACATACTGCTGTATACACCCCTATATACCCTGTAGCCTCTATATACTGCTGTATACACCCCTATATACCCTGTACCCTCCATATACTGCTGTATACACCCCTATATACCCTGTACCCACATATATACTACTGTATACACCCCATATATGCCCTGTACCCACATATATACTGCTGCATACATCCCTATATACCCTGTACCCTCCATATACTGCTGTATACACCCCCATATATACCCTGTACCCACATATATACTGCTGCATACACCCCTATATACCCTGTACCCTCCATATACTGCTGTATACACCCCTATATACCCTGTACTATATACTGCTGCATACATCCCTATATACTCTGTACCCTCTATATACTGCTGTATACACCCCTATATACTCTGTACCCTCTATATACTGCTGTATACACCCCTATATACCCTGTACCCTCCATATACTGCTGTATACACCCCTATATACCCTGTACCCACATATATACTGCTGCATACATCCCTATATACTCTGTACCCTCTATATACTGCTGTATACACCCCTATATACTCTGTACCCTCTATATACTGCTGTATACACCCCTATATACCCTGTACCCTCTATATACTGCTGTATACACTCTTATTTACCCTTTACCCCCTACATAGTGTGCTATATACACCACATATATACCCTGTACCCTCTATATACTGCTGTATACACCTCTATATACTCTATATTCCCTATATACTGCTGTATACACCCGATGTATACCCTGTACCCCTATAAACTGCTGCATACACCTCTATATACTCTGCACCCATCATATACTGCTGTATACACCCCTATATACTCTGTACCCTCTATATACTGCTGTATACACCCCTATATACTCTGTATCCCCTATATACTGCTGTATACACCTCATGTACACCCTGTACCCTCTATATACTGCTGTATACACCCCTATATACCCTGTACCCACATATAAACTGCTGCATACACCCCTATATACCCTGTACCCCCTATATACACCCCATATATACACTGTACCCTCTGCAGTATACACCCTGTATATAGACTTTACGTCTTATATACTGCTATATACCCTGTACCCTCCATATACTGCTGCATACAACCCCATATACCCTGTACCCTCTACATTATGCTGTATACACCTCATATATACATTGTACACATCATATATGCACTCCCTATATATTTCTGTATACACCCCTATATATCCTGTACCCCCTATATACTGCTATATACATTGTATACATATGTGGGTGCAACACACCTCCCCCCCCACGCTATATACTCTATCTGGTCCTGTATATTGGGTGTAGATGTCTCTGTGCCCCTCTCCTATTTTAGGGACATCCTGTTGTCTGGGTGCTGGGTTGGCGCTGTGTGGGTTTGGTGTGATGTTGGCACTGCGGGGCGCTATACACCCGTATTCACATGAAATCTGCGCCGTGTGAACATGGCCGCGCTGCGATGAGGAGATCAGTCATCTTGAGAAAGTTCTCGGCTGCTTCAATCCACCACTTGTCACCAGTGTATTCGGCTGTTCTGAGACTACAACCCCCAGCATGCTCTGCCCAGTGCATGACCTCCAGCAGGTGACGGGGCGTGCATGGTGCTCCTTTTAGGGGTTCCTTGGAAGTGACAGGTAATAATCATCAGGGCGAGATATTGGGACGTGCAGGGTGTGGCCTCGTGCAGAACACACTGTGCTTAAAGGGGAACCCCGCCCGGAGGATTCAGCTTTAATTGTCCTTGGTTTACCTCTGGGGGTCATAGATGACTTGAAGGTGGACTTCCCCTCGAAATAAGCTGCTGACAGGTCACGTGACACGACTAAGCTCGGACCTCCCAGAATTCCATATTTAAAGGGCCAGTAACCCTTATTTCAGAACCCTAGGGCCTAATAGTCACTTTCCATAACTATACGTTTTCCATGCATCCCCTTTAGGCCAAATTTACTGATTCCCTATTGAGAGGGTCCTTGGGATCCTGTGACCTACCAAAAGATAAACCAAGGCTGGAGTTCCCCTTTAATTCCCTCAGCTCTGCAGGGATTCTTATGTAATATGTATAATTGATGTGTTATCTGTATTCTGCAGGTTGATACCATTGTACCTTCCTCCCGCTTTGTGCTGGGAACCTCCGGCACAACCGCTCTCCCTCACGCCGCTCTGCTCTTGCGCTGTCAGCCCCGGTTGTCTCCAATGTAAAATAGTGTACTGTATCAGCACCCATACCGTTAGTACATGTGGCATGCTGGCATTTGTAGTTGTGGAACTACAAGTGCCAGCATGCCACAGCAGCACATTTTAAACAAATTCATTAATCAGCCCCAATATAATTAGTGCATGTGTGGTGTGGCATACTGGCACTTGTAGTTCCATATACCATAACAGTTAGTAGATGTGGAACTACAAGTGCCAGCATGCCACAGCAGTGCATTTTAAACAAATGTTTATAACCCCATAATAATTAGTGATGTTTGTGGATACTGGCCTTGATACCATATACATAGTGCATGTGTGGTGACGTAATACTGGCACTATGATTTTACCATTATACCTAGCAGTTAGTAGTTTGGAACTACAAGTGCCAGCATCCACACCAACATGTACTAATTTATGGGCTGATTAATGAATATAATTAAATGTTGCTGTGTGGCATGCTGAGTACCCACAGCTATAATTTTGGAACTACAAGTGACAGCATTCCACAGCAGCACATGTTAAATGTATTAATCAGCCCCAATACAATTAGTACATGTGTGGTGTGTGGTGTGGCATGCTGGCACTTCCACAGCTACTAACTGGAACTACAAGTGCTAGCATGCCATACCACACATGTACTAATTGTATTGGGGCTGATTAATACATTTTTTTAACATGTGCTGCTGTGGCATGTTGGCACTTGTAGTTCCACAGCTACTAACTGCTATGGTACATGGAACTACAAGTGCGAGCATGCCACACCACACGTACTAATTGTATGGGGGCTGATGAGTACATTTTTTTAACATGTGCTAATGTGGCATGTTGACACCTGTAGTTCCACTTTTACTAACTGCTATGGTACATGGACCTACAAGTGCCAGCAGCCCACAGCAGCACAAGAGGCAGAAAGTGAGGTGAAATCTTCAAAACAGAGGCACAGACATGAAAACAAATGTAAAAGGGGGTGATAACTCTTCCCTGCACTAATCCGAAACTAATAAATGTACCTGTTCTGACTTACATACATATTCAGCAAATCTGCAGTCTCTGTCCCAAGCGTTTCCTGCCCCGCATGGGTGGGGCTCAGCGAGGGACCCCGCTCCTTAAAGGGTTTGTCTCACTACAAGGATCGCTGCTTTTTATGTTAAAGATCTTGCAAAAACAAGTCACTTTGCAATATGTGTCCATTAACAGTGTCCTACCTATTCCTAATTATCCCCTCTTGTATGGGCTGCATCAGCTCCTCAGGTCGCTATAGCTACAGACCTGTTCGATTCTCCTATAGCTCCAGCGCTGACGCTATAGCTACAGACCTTTGATCCTCTGATAGTTCCAGCCTGGTCGCTATAGCTACAACCTGTCTACTCTCCTATAGCTCAGCGCTGGTCGCTATAGCTACAGACCTGTTCAATCCCTTCTGATAGGCTGCCAGCGCTGGTCGCTATAGCTACAGACCTGTCCTATCTTTCCTGATAGGCTGCAAGCACTGGTCGCTATAGCTACAGACCGGTTCGATCTCTCATGATAGGCTGCCAGCGCTGGTTGCTATAGCAACAGACCTGTTTAATCTCTCATGATAGGCTGCCAGCACTGGTTGCCATAGCTTCAGACCTGGCTTCTACTGCAGCCTTGTAGAAGCCAGTAAACACATACCCTGAATTCAAAATGAAACCATGAAAACAGGACTGAGGTGAGATGAATCATTGTAGTGAGACAACCCCTTTAACAGCCACATGACGTACAGGTAAAGCTGTACCTGTATTAGACCCTTTCAGCTCACAGAGGGTCTTACTATCAGGACACCCCTGGACTGACTCTACCCGCTGTCACCCAGCTTTCCTTAGCTACAGAATGGAAAAATCTGCTTAACCCCTTAACACCCGCCCACTGTCTCTTGGCGGCAGGCGCGGGTGCATGTTCTCTGTGTTTTGGCGCCGCGGCTCCCAGCGGCGTGAAGTTAACAGCCCTGTTGTTAGAGCAGTGTCTGTGATCGGCAGGAGGAACCCCGCCATTTAATGCTTTGATTGTTGTGGTCCATAACCACAGCATAATCAAAGGAGACTCCTCTGCTCCACCGGGTCCTCGGGGCCCCTAGTGCCCAATGGAGTCTGGGGAATATCTATACAGTCAGCCCTGGAGACCTAAAGTGCCCCCAGGGCTGTCTGTATAGTGAGCTGCTGTCACTGTGTGTTACCCCTAACAGCAGCCTGTGACTGACATACTGACACCAAGGGAGACATGTATGAAAACTGTTTGGGTCTAAGACTTTCTTTGTGGCCTATAGCGACCAGTGAGGGTCCATAGCGACCAGTCGGGGCCCATAGCGACCAGTCGGGGCCCATAGCGACCAGTCGGGGCCCATAGCGACCAGTCGGGGCCCATAGCGACCAATCGGAGCTCAGCTTACATTTCATAAAACCGAGCTCTGATTGGTTGCTATGAATACCGAAAACAACCAATTAGAGTTTAACTTCAATTCCTCACACAGACAGGTGTTGAAAAATGAAAGCTGAGCTCTGATTGGTCGCTGTGGGCTCTGAATGGTCGCTATGGGCTCTGATTGGTCACTGTGAGCTCTGATTGGTTGCTATGGGCTCTGGTTGCTTTGGGCTCTGGTTGCTATGGGCTCTGGTTGCTATGAGCTCTGATTGGTTGCTATGTGCTCTGGTTGCTATGGGTGCTTATTGGTTGCTATGGGTGCTTATTGGTTGCTATGAACTCTGGTTGCTTTGGGCTCTGATTGGTTGCTATGATTTCTGATTGTTTGGTATGTTCTCTGGTTGCTTTGGGCTCTGGTTGCTATTGGCAACACAGACAGTCTTGCTGCTAGACAGTTTCCATACATGAGGCACAAAGTGTAATGTATTAGCCTAGAGGAGTGTACAGAAGTCTGCTAATACATTATTAAGTGTTAAAAAAAAAAAAAAAAAGTAAAATAGTTATCCCTTAATGGGATTAATGAAAAAAAAGTGGGGGGAAAAATAAATAAAATACAAATAAATATTTAATTAAAAAATTAGTGTGGGTACATTGCACAAAAAAAACCCCCTGTAAAACCGCAATAACCTGTAAAATTAATCTAACGTGTTATTAAGTGTGAAATGTGAATGGTGTAAGGAATAATAATTTTAAAAAATGTAGAAAAATGCTTTTTTATGTTCACGCTGCCAAAAAACAAAGTAAAAAATGATGCAGTTATTTACATGTAAAAAAAAAACAACATAGAAAAGTGTAGAAAAAAATTCAATAAAAAAATTATTTTACCTTCAGTATACAAATAAACCCCAAAAATCCTTCACATATTAGGTATCTACACGACCATAATAACATTGGGAATTCATCTAACAAGTTATTTAGTGTGAAATGTGAATGGTGTAAAAAAATGTAAAAAATGTGAAAAAAAAATCTGCAATAATTTATATGTGAACTCGACCTATGCCCCCAATCAGTAAGACCTCGCGCATAAACCAAGTCCTCGTCCAAC
Organism: Phyllomedusa bahiana; assembly: GCA_025379985.1. Taxonomy (NCBI): domain Eukaryota; kingdom Metazoa; phylum Chordata; class Amphibia; order Anura; family Hylidae; genus Phyllomedusa; species Phyllomedusa bahiana. The sequence continues at coordinate 122,652 of JAODAL010004618.1, forward strand.
TGCGTCATTGAAAAAAATAGAAAAGTTCTGACTGTTGAAACGCAGGGAGGGAGAAACTAAAACATGTAGTTGGTCATTAAAGGGGTTGTCTCACTACACTGATTCATCTCACCTCAGTCCTGGTTTCTTATTTTCATTATGAATTCAGGGGTGTGTTTACTAGCTTCCACTAGGCTGCAGTAGTAGCCAGGTCTGTAGCTCTAGCAACCATTGATGGCAGCCTAGCAGGCTAGAGAGAACAGGTCTGTAGCTATAGCAACCAGTGCTGGCAGCCTATCAGGAGAGATTGAACAGGTCTGTAGCTATAGCAACCAGTGCTGGCAGCCTGTCAGGAGAGGTAGAACAGGTCTGTAGCTATAGCAACCAGCGCTGGCAGCCGATCAGGAGAGTTTGAACAGGTCTGTAGCTATAGCGACCAGCGCCGGCAGCCTATCAGGAGAGAGAGAACAGGTCTGTAGCTATACCAACCAGAGCTGGCAGCCTATCAGGAGAGATCGAACAGGTCTGTAGCTATAGCAACCAGCGCTGGCAGCCTATCAGGAGAGTGTTATAGAACAGTTAATAGTCTGATATGAACAGGCTGTAGTAAAAGTAGCCAACCAGTGGCTGGCAGCCTTATCAGGAGAAGATTGTGAAACAGGTCCTCGTAGCTAGTAGCAACCATGTGGCAGCTTAGGAAGGGACAGCCATTGGTCAGGAGAGGTAGAACAGGTCTGTAGCTATAGCAACCAGTGCTGGTAGCCTACCAGGAGAGATCAAACAGATCTGTAGCTATAGCATCCAGTGTTGGCAGCCTATCAGGAGGGGTCAAACAGGTCTGTAGCTATAGCGACCAGTGCTGGCAGCCTATCGGGAGGGTCAAAAAGGTCTGTAGCTATAGCAACCAGGCTGGCAGCCTATCAGGAGGGATCCAACAGGTCTGTAGCTATAGCAATTTTGAGGAGCTGATGCAGCCCATACAAGAGGGGATATCTAGGAATAGGTAGGACACTGTTAATGGACATAGATTGCAAAGTGACTTTTTTTTGCAGGATCTTTAACATAAAAGCAGCAATCCTTGTAGTGAGAAAACCCTTTTAAGGTCTTCACAGGCCGGAACTTAAAGGGTTAATAATGCATATGCATCCCTGGCAGCGGATTACCCTTTCAGGAGTCCAGGAAAGCTGGGTGAGCACTTGTATGCAGGATGCAACAGGGGCCATGTTGGTCTCTGATTGTTGCATGGTACAACTATCGTTACAGTTCTTGCAGGGAAAGGGGTCACCCAACTTTTTAAGAGTCCTGCAGGTTAAATTGATATAGTTGTGCGTCAGTATTTGCTGTTCAGGGGTCCAGTAAAGCTGGGTGGGCCGCTCTTTGGGTGCGGGCCGGGATGTTAGCCCCGCGAAATTTGGGGGCCAAGCCCCTTTTCAAGGGAGGGTTGTCCCCCGAGGGAGGCTTTGAAGTGGTGGGACGGGGGAAGGTGGCCCTGAATGGGGGGGAAAGGTTTGAAGACGAGGAGTTCGTGGGCCAGCAATAGTTTGGGGGGGCACGTTTAGTCAGGGGAATTTGGGTGGATGGGAAAGGAAGAACTGGGGTTTTGGAAAAGGGCCGGGGGCCCGGGTTGTTTGAGGACACCCCGGGAAAGCCCCGGGGGGTGGGCTGGGTGCCTAAGTATGAGCTGTATCGCGCCGAAAAATTGGTGTGGGGGAATGTGGAAACCCAGGTTTAGGGTTAAGGCGCGGCGGGGGGCATATCGGCGGCAGGGCGGAGGAAGGTAGGGGAGCCGCACAGATGCCCCCGGTCTGGTATAGACCAGGGCCCGGGGGCCATCAGCTGTACGGTGGGTATTGTGATCCCTCCCCGAGCCAGAAAAGTCTTCCTTTGGGTCACACAACGTGCGGAGCCCCACAGTTTTAGTCGATCTCCTTCGAGTTCATACTTTGGGCAAAAGGGGTACGGTTGTAGGGCCCGTGGTGGCTCTTATGTTCCAAAAAGGGGTCTAAGCAGATCCCGGCGTCGGTCTAACTAGCCAAGGTCATATAGCGGATCATGACACAAATAGATCGCTCGCGTTTAGTCCCCCGGGGGGAAAGGTTTTGGGAGGGCCTCCGGCTCTGCAGTATCCAACCATGGGTGGTCCTTATATAAGGGGGTCATCGTCTGTACAGGCAGAGCCCACGTATTGCTCTCCCTCCGGCTTGCATACTCCCGACCATTTCTGGTACTTTTATACAGAGGTCATTAGGTCTGACATGCAGAGCCCCACAGTATTGCTCTGCACCTCCTTTCTCTGCAGTTAACTCCAGACCATTGCTGGTCACTATTAAAAGGCGGTCATAGGTCTGTACAGTGGGGTGAGCCACCCGCCCAAAACCAGGTTTTATTGGGGCTCATTTTCACCTTTCCCGCGCTCCTGCTTCAGTACTCCAGACCATTGCTGGTCACTATTATACAGGCAGTCATCAGGTCTGTACAGTGCAGAGCCTCACAGTATCGCTCTGCACCTCCGAGCTCTGCAGTACTCCAGACCATTGCTGGTCACTATTATAAGGCGGTCATCAGGTCTGTACAGTGCGAGCCCACAGTATTGCTCTGCACCTCCTGCTCTGCAGTACTCCAGACCATTGCTGGTCCTATTATTTCAGGCGGTCATCAGGTCTGTACAGTGCGGAGCCGACAGTATTGCTCTGCACCTCCGCGCTCTGCAGTACTCCAGACCATTGCTGGTCACTATTAAATAGGCGGTCATCAGGTCTGTACAGTGCAGAGCTTCACAGTATCGCTCCGCGCTCAGCAGTACTCCAGACCATAGCTGGTCACTCTTATATAGGCGGTCATCAGGTCTGTACAGTGCGGGGCCACAGTATTCGCCCCCCCGCTCTGCAGTACTCCAGACCATTGCTGGTCACTATTATATAGGCGGTCATCAGGTCTGTACAGTGCGGAGCCGCACAGTATTGCTCTGCACCTCCGTGCTCTGCAGTACTCCAGACCATTGCTGGTCACTATTATACAGGCGGTCATCAGGTCTGTACAGTGCAGAGCCGCACAGTATTGCTCTGCACCTCCTCGCTCTGCAGTACTCCAGACCATTGCCAGTGACGGTCATGTTGGCGGCCATCTCCTCAGTGAATACAGGTTTCCTGGGGTCAGATGTGGTGCCCTCTCCGGATCTTCGGCGAGCTGGGTGCCGATCCCTGTTAATGTTCCTTTAACCGACTCTTGACTTCTCTCTTTATTTGGGGGACGCTCCCTATACACAGAGCCCAGGTCCTTGGTGATGGTCGGATACCCAACTTTCCCAGCGTCCTGCACGGCAACCCTTCCTCATCAGGGTCGGCACCACTTCATCCCAGGAAGGACGTATGGAGTGGGCTGAGTTTTCTGTTGGGGGGGCGCTATGTGCTTTATTTGTTCCAGAATACCCTGTCCCCGACCTGTTCCTAATTCTGCAGTGCAGCCCCCGTTCTCCCCGCTGTATCACCGGGCAGCTCCGTGACGCCCTCTGTGGCAGGTATTAGAGAGGCCGCTTTGGTTGTCACCCAACTTTTCCCGGAGCAGATGCAGTGAAGGTTGTGGTTGCTGGGGAGGGGGGTGGAGGACCCTCCTGGTGCTGCAGCATCTGGGTGGAGCTCTGCAGTCGCCCCGTGCAGCCTCCTGTGCTGCAGCGAGCGGCTCCCGTCTGCAGTGCCGGCCCGGCAGGGGTTAACCAGGCTGCCGCCGCCGCCGTCCTGTGGGTGATTAGATGAGGAGCCGCGCGCCAAAGCCGGGCAGCCATGATCACCCTGTACTGGGTGCTGTCCGAGCTGCGCCTCGCCTGGAGATACATCATCACCGCAGAGCTCAGGGCAATGGAGTGGAGACCGCCGCCGCCTGCGCTGATGGGTGCGTTACCACGGGGGGCACAGTCTGGTAACGAGGGGGGGTTTACCTAATGCAGGTGCCAAACTACAACTCCCAGCATGCCCTGAGGGTGCGTTACTGATAAGGGGGGGGTGTTATAGTCTTTACCTCATGCAGGAATCCATGGCAGGAGCCCAACTACAACTCCCAGCATGCCCTGAGGGTGCGTTACTGATAATGGGGGCGTTTTAAAGTCATAACCTCATGCAGGAATCCATGGCAGGAGCCCAACTACAACTCCCAGCATGCCCTGAGGATGCGTTATTGATAATGGGGGGGTGTTATAGTCTTTACCTCATGCAGGAATCCATGGCAGGAGCCCAACTACAACTCCCGCATGCCTTGAGGTGCTTATGATAATGGGGGGGTGTTATATTCATTACCTCATGCAGGAATCCATGGCAGGAGCCCAACTACAACTCCCAGCATGCCCTGAGGATGCGTTACTGATAATGGGGGGGTGTTATAGTCTTTACCTCATGCAGGAATCCATGGCAGGAGCCCAACTACAACTCCCAGCATGCCCTGAGGGTGCGTTATGATAATGGGGGGGTGTTATAGTCTTAACCTCATGCAGGAATCCATGGCAGGAGCCCAACTACAACACCCAGCATGCCCTGAGGGCGCGTTACTCTGGGGGCAGAGTCTGATAACGGGGGATTGTTTTATAGTCCTTACCTAATGCAGGTATCTCCAGCGGTGGCCAAACTACAACTCCCAGCTAGCCCTGAGAGTGTATTAATATGGGGGGCAGAGTCTTACAACAGAGGGGGTCGGGGTCTTGCTTTGTAGTTATACCCTAATGCAGTTATCTCCAGCAGATGGCAAACTACAACTCCCAGCATGCCCTGACAGCATGCACTGAGGTTGGGATACAATGGGGGGACCAAGTCTGATAACAAAAGGCGTTCAAGGGGTTGCTTTGTACTAGTTCCCTAGTGCATGCCTCCAGCAGATGCCAAAACTACAACTCCCAGCATGCCCTGACAGCATGCTCTAAGGGTGCGTTACTCTGGGGGGCACAGTCTGATAACGGGGGGGGGGGGGGGGGGGGGGGGGGGGGGGGGGGGGGGGGGTTTATAGTCTTTACCTAATGCAGACATCTAAGGCAGGTGCCCAACTACAACTCCCAGCATTCCCTGGGGGTGTATTACAATGGGGGGCGGGAATGGGGGGGGGTTGGGGGGGCCCTTCTTTGAAATTTATCCCTTAATGCAGTTATCCCAGGGGGAAAAAACAAATAAGTTCCCCTTCAAGGGGAAAAGGGGGGGGGGCCCCAAGTCTTAAACAGGGGGGGGTTTCAGGGGTTTGTTTTTAATTTCCCAAATGCGGGATTTAAGCGGTAAAAAAATTACAACCCCCAGCATCCCCTAATGGGGGAAATTGGTTAAAATTGGGGGGGTCTTTTGCCAGGGGGGGGAACTGTTTAATAGGGGAGGGAGGTCAGGGTCTTGATGCACAGTCGTTCCCTAATCCAGTCTTCCCCGGGGGGGTTTGCCAAACTAAAATTCCCAGCTTTCCCCTGACAGGTGGGGTTGCCTTACAAGGGGGTGGGGGGGGGGGGGGGGTTTGTCAGGGGCCAAGTGTAAAAAAACAGCGGTGCCAAACCTTTAAAAACTCCCGCATGAAATGGGGTTTTGGGGGGGGGTTCTAAATAAAAGGGGGGAGTTCAGGGAGTTGTTTTTAGTTTTTCCCCTTTTAATGCTTTTTATCTCCCCCCAAGGTGGGGGAACTAAAACTCCCGCATGCCGAACGCAGTAAAATTATGGGGGGGGGGGGGGGGGTTGTCTAGTTCAGCGGGCCGGGGTCTGTAAAATTGGAGGGAGGCGGGGGGTTGATTTGTACTTGTTCCCTAATGCAGGTTCTCCAGCGGGATGGGGTAACTAAAATTCCCGGCTTCCCCTGCCCAGCATGCATGTTGGGTGCGTTACTGTGATAACAGAGGAGGATCAGGGGGCCGAGTCTGATAACAGAGGGAGGTCAGGGTCTTGTTTTACAGTCGTTCCCTAATGCAGGCATTTCCAGCAGGTGCGAACTACAACTCCCAGCATGCCCTGATTGGTTTGTTATAATGGAGGAGCATAATCTGATTACAGAAGGAGTTCAGGGTCTTGCCTTGTAGTTGTTCCCCAATGCAGTCTTCTCCAGCAGGTGCCAAACTACAACTCCCATCATGCACCTGACAGGTGAGGCGCATTACAATGGGGGGGGTCTTCTGTCAGGGGGCCAAGTTTGAAAAAGAAGATGCCAAAAACTCCCAACCCGCTTTCCCTTGACGGGTGCATTACATGGATCCCTGACTACCAGGCTCCCTGTTCATCGCTTTGAAAGAATCGGCCTGTTTTGGGAGGGTAGGGCGGGGGGTCTGTCCCCCTCTTCCCCCAATGCCCATTTTAATCCCCAAATTTTTTAAGGGGTGATTGAAATTCTTTAAAGGGGGGGTTTTTTCAATACAAAGATTAGTTTTCCCCCTTTAAAGGGAAAGGAAAACTGAAGCTTTTTCTAAATAATTGTCTGTTGATTTCACTTGAGTCATGGGAAAAGAAGAAATTTTATGTGCCCCTGGTGCAAACGGTTTCAGGGGAAACTTTTTTTTGAAGACCCTTAACTCTTTTTATCTGTTTAGATGAGGAGAGAAGAGAGGGATTTAAATCATGCAGCCCAACCCTCACTCTTAAATTCTGGGGGAAAAACTAATTACCCCCTAACAAGATTAGCTTCTGTTTCCCAATTTAAGCCATTGTTTTCAGTCCCCCAATCCCCTTGCCTAGCTTTTTTTTTAATGGGGAAAATATCTCCTCCCTTTTTGTCAATGTAATGGCTCAGCTAGTTGCATAGAAGCCGAATATGCTATTCACTGCTATAGAAAAAACCCACAGCAGTTGGAGCAAGGAGACAGAGTTAAAGCCTTTTGGAAAAACAGCATAGTGAAAAAACCCCCCTTTTTAAGTGGTTTCCTTTTCTGGTGTTTTCCCAAAAATTTGGACGGTTGCCCCGCATTTAAAAAAAACAAAAGCGGGGGCAAAAAACCCCCCTTTTTTTTAAATTTGGGGCCTCTTTAGGGGCTGTTTAAAAATTTCCCGGAAAAAAACCCGAAAACATTATTGAGGGTAAACATTGTTATCAGCGTTGACTGGCAAATTGGTGCGACCATAATCAGGGTTGGTGTGTGTTTTCTCTAAAAAAACCAAAGGGGAGGGAATTATTTGATTACTTTGTGCTCTGAAGCTTTTATGCACTTAGTTTAACATCTCTGCTCTCATGTCATTTGCAATTAAAAATTTTTTTTTTCCAAATTATTCCACTTTTGATTTTTCCCCCTTGGTCAAGGGAAATGAGAGATTTTATCTGCTTGGGGGCAAAAGATTGTCTGTTGGTTACTATTTTGCTCTTTTTGGTTTATTTTGGAACGGGGAAAAGTGAGGGTCCCCAACGGGTTTGGCAGCGGGAAAGTAAGAGTGTGTTATCTCTAACAAAAAAAGGGACTAATTACTTTAGATTGGTAAAATTTGAGCGCTGAAGTCTCTGCTTTTAGAAAAGGGAATCTCCTGTTTCTGTTCTTTAGATATCATCCCCTGCTTTTCTTTGCTCCTTGTCTTTTATGGGGGGAGAGGGTGTGACGGTGGAGTTAAACGGGAGGGTGTTATCTTTTAAACAAAAAGGGGTTCTAATACTTGTTTACTTTGGCTTTTGAAGCTTTGCTTGTAGAAAAAACTTTAAAATTGTTTCAAAACCCAAAAAAAGGTTCGCGTTTGAGCTAAACCCACGGCTTTGAAAAGTTTGATTTTTTCTCAAATCAAAACTTTTAAAACCCCAAAAACGAAACAGGGAAAATATTCGGTTGGGCCCGCGTTTTAAAAAAATTTCGTGAAGTTCGACTCAAAATTTAACTTTTCTCAACGGTTGGATCAAACATTTTAAACCCATTCCTGTCTCTTTGTCGGCGAAATTTGCGAAGAGCTTTGAATACAGGGGTTGTTTATCCAAAACCATGTATAAAAACCACCCACAGCCTGCCCAAAGGGGGAAAAAAGGGAAATGCTGAATGAAAAAGTTTTTTAATTTTCCCAAATTTTTAAATTTGATTTTGATTTTGGGGTGTTCTACATGACCCATCCCCGGGTTTCCCCCATTTTCTGCCCCATTATATGGCAGCACATCCCCCGCGCCCATATGATGGGATAAACTCCTGTAAGGCTCGGGCCTCCCCTCAGTGGACAAAAAACAACCAAAAAACCCTTTATTTAAAAACGTTCAAAAAAACCTGGGGTTTTTTTTACCATTCCCTTTGCCCAAAAAGTCCCAAAAAAAATGGCCTTTTTTTTTTTCCACAATTTGCTTTTTTTTTAGAAAGTTTTTTCTTGTCTTCAAGTCTGGTTTTTAATGTCTCATAAATAAACCCAATTGTCTGTAACCCCCCTATAAAAGGGGATAGGAAGGCTTTAAATTGATTTATATGGAATTTTGGGAGTCGTTTTAGGATTTTGGCCGCTAAAAAGTTATCTCCACTTTTGTCCCCCAAAAAAAATTTTTTTAAACGGTTTTTGGGCCCTAACGTCCATTTTATTTTTTTTTTTGACAGATTTTGGTGGTAATAAAGATATTTTGGGTTTTTGTCCCCAAAAATTAGGGTTTTTTTTTTTTTGGTGCTAAAATTAAGTTTTTTAATGGATTTTGGCACTAAAATCTTTTTTTTACGGATTTTCCCGGGCTAATAGATTTTGTTCGCTTTTGTCTCAAAAAATTTTTTTTTTTACGTTTTTTTTTAGCCCCTAAAAAAAAACAGTTTTTTAGGGGGTTTTTTGTGCAAAAAATACATTTTTTTAAAATTTTGCACAAATTTATCCAAAAAAAAGTTTTTTTTAACACAGAAAGATTTTTTTTTTTTTGTTTTTTTTTTTTTGTAAGTTTTTGGTTTTTTTAATCTCGCTTTTGCCAACTAAAAAAAATTTTTTTTTTACGGATTTGGTTGCCAGAATTGGGATTTGTTAGGGGATTTTGGCGCTAAAAATTTTTTTCCTCTTTTTTGGGCTGCTACAATTCGGTTTTTTCTGTAAAAAGACTTTATTTTTAGCTCAAAAAGCGGGGAGAACTTTTTTTTTCTTTGAAAAACCAGGTCAAAAAAAACGCAGCAAAAAATTGTCCGCCGCTTTCCATTTGACTCCCCGTAGTAAATTTTCTGGGCCCGGGAAATGGGTTTTTTTACAACATGTTGCAAAACAAGACCAGTAAAAAAACGAGCAGAAAAAAGCTCATTGGAGCCAGTGGGAGGGTTTTACAATCGAGTCTATGGGAGAGGTTTTTTAGTCAAATTTTTTTTTTGTGTTTTTAGAAAAAAGGAAAAAACGCTTTAAAAAAACGGCGGTTTTTTTTGTGCGTTTTGGGGACAGAGCCTAAGAGGGCACCACCATTTTTCCTGGGATAAAATGCAAAACCGTTTACTTGTCGTTTGTTCCTTTACAGAAAAAACCCCAGATGGTTTCCCCGAGAGCGAGGAAATGGACGGGTGAACATGGAGATCTGTGACATCATCAACGAGACGGAGGAAGGGTGAGTGAACCCCCCCCGGCGCCCGAACGGTTCCATGACGGGCCCCTTTTGGTTTGGGGTTCCCCTTGGTTATTTTTTGGGGAAATTTTCCACAGTACGGCGCAAAATTTGGGGCCGGGGATACATCCCGTCATTACGGTAAACCACAGTTTCATTTTGAAAAAATATGGATTAGTCCCCCTCTCCCCGCTTTGGGGCAAAAAACCGGGGGGGGGGGTATTGGGAAATGTCAATTACTAGCGGCGAATACGCGCCGAAGGGAATTTTGGGAAATTTTTCCATTTGGGAAAATTTTAAAATCTATCCCGGGTTTCAATCTTTAAAACACTAAAAAGTAACTTTTATTATGTTTTAACTTTTTAACCTCTATACAACCCTTTTAAAAACCCGATTTTTTTTAAAAAAATCAATTTATCCCTTTCTTCTTCGAAGGAAAAGGGGAAAAGGGTCCCCCTTTTTTTTTATCAAGTTGGTGGGCACCACCTTTTTAACCAGGAAAACCCCTAACCCCCGGATGAAACCAGTTTAGCTGGTGAAAAATGTTGGGGGGGGTAGGCTGACATTTTAAATTTTTTTGTGATTTCCCCACCCCTTTCTACAAAATGTCACCCCCTTTCAGAGGGTAATTTCAAGGAAAAAATTATAGTTTTATGGGCCATTTGATTAGGGGGTGATTGCCCAAGTAGGATGGGTTGGGATCCCCTTTTGGGTTAGGGAAAAAACTGTATATTAAGGTTTTTCCCGGTTTAAAAGGTGGGGTTCCAAACCCGACTTTTATAAAAAGAAAAGGGTTATTCCTTCACAGTTAAAAAAAGGGATAAAAATTTAGAGGTTTGGGAAATCAGGGTTTTTAAAAATGTGTTTAGGGGTTAAGAGTTATACATAATTAAAAAACTAGTTTTAGTGTTTTAAGATTGGGGAAAATGATAGAGTTTAAAGGGTTTTCCTATGGCAAAATTGTAAATATTTTGATTTAAAGTCCCCTCTTGTTTTCTTTCGGGGATTCCCCTTTTTTTGGCGGGCCCATTTGAGAATTTTTGAATGGTCTATGGGGCCGGGCCCGGGGTGCCTGCCGCCCCGCCCGTCCTGCCCCGGGGAACCCGGCGTAATTGCCCGGGGAAATTTCGTTTCCCCCAAATTATGCCCTTTGGGAAAATGCCTTACTGGATCTGGTTTTTATGTAACTAAACCCGTCCCCCTTTCGACCTCTTCCGCTGGCAGTCATTGCTCTGACCTTCAGCACAAGCCATTATGGGTGGTGTGAACACGGTATCGAGGTGTCATCTCTCCTGATAGAGATATGGCCCGCTATGTATGACACAGAGATGTAGCAGAGCTGATTACTGAAAAATGGTTTTTTTTGGGGGTTTTTTTTTTTTTTCAAATGGGCAAAAATCAGCTCTGTACAACAGTTTCTTTGTGAGGGAGCCAGTCGCCTCAGCGCCACGCACAAGACAGTCCTTTTCCATTATGGTCGGACTGTTGCCAGGGGCGTAACTTCAAGCTCCAGGGTCCCAATGCAAAATCTATACGAGGGCTCCCACCTACCATGTGCCATTTATTATACTGGTACCTTCATATGTGGCACAGGGGCCGTCGAACCCCCTCAGGCTTCTGGGCCCGGTAGCGACTGTTACATTTGTACCCTCTATAGCTACGCCCCTGACTTTTGCCGAAAATCTGGTGTATCTGAGTGATGTCCTGAGGGGCGATTATAGGGGGTATATAGGATGCACCCATAAATCATTTTCTCTATTTTTTTTTTTTTTTTTACTGTTCTTTTTAAAAACATTAAACAAGGCCAAAAGATGCGATTCGAGCCTTGAATAAGAGGCTGAACGGTAACAAAAACTACAGAGAGGTGATGCTGGCGCTGACGGTAAGGACTGTGGTCTGTAATAAATCTAATCGTTATAACATGAAAATGTGTGCAGCTTTCTAATACATTTTGGGGCACATTTATCAAGGCAGCTCTGAATTCTGGCACAGTTTGCCCAAAAAAATAACATCTAACAAACTTTCCACCACGTTTCCTAGGTTTTTTAGAAAGTTTACAGACACTTCTGCGCCTCATCCGACAAAAGGGACGTGATCTCGGTCAAAGGGGCGTGGTTTTCTGGAAAGGGGTGTGGCTTAACATGCGCCAGAATTTTGTCGCAGTTAGTGGCGTAAACGTAAGCCAACTTAATGGAGGTACAAAGTTAGACTGGACAGTGCTAACCTGCACTAGATTTATCAAGACTATGATACATGTACTGAAAACTGTCTTACGGTTAGACACTATTGATAAATGTCCCCATTGTGTTTTAGTTTCTCATTGTTTTCAAGATATCTGCTTGCTGTCAGTGAATGGGAACATTGGGCCTAATTTATGTAAACTGTCTATCAGTAAGACTGTCTGTGTTGTCCATAGAAACCAATGAGAGCCCACAGCGATCAACCAGAGCTCATACCAAGCAGAGCCCATAGCAACCAGAGCCCATAGCGACCAAGCAGAGCCCATAGCAACCAGAGCCCATAGCGACCAAGCAGAGTTCAGCTTTAATTTCACATACTGCTATGGAAAAATGAAAGCTGAGTTCTGACTGGTTCTTGTTGCTCATAGCAACCAATCAGAGCTCTGCTTTCATTTCTGTTACTGCCCTGGAAAATGAAAGCTGACCTCTGATTGGTTGGACAACAAAGACGGTCTCAGGCCTGATTTACATTCGCTTTGGGTCATCCATTGTCAATTCTTTTTAGACGAGTGTAAAATGCACATCGTCTGGTTGATGACGCGTATTTTACACTGTGCTTTATGAGAAGTGAGCATTGTTTGGGGCGGAAATTACGCCTGTAATGTGCACAAAAGAATACTCCCCGAAAGAACACACCTCTAGGTTTGGGGTTTTCAGACTCTACATGTGAACATGAATGTTACTATTCACAGACAGCCAGCAGAGATTTTCATCATCAATGAATATTGTGCTTTTCAGGTGTTGGAGACCTGCGTGAAGAATTGCGGCCACCGCTTCCACGTCCTTGTGACTCACCGCGACTTCATAGACGGGGTCCTGGTAAAAATCATCTCTCCTAAGAACAACCCCCCAACCATAGTGCAGGACAAGGTCCTGGCCCTGATACAGGTGAGCCGCAGGGGGGCTTTTCCTCCGTATTCTTTCTAGTGACCCCACCTCCACCGCCATCTGCTGTGTGCGGCAGCGTATGAGGTTTCAGTGGGTAGGGCAGATCAGGTGTCCGGTGTAATATAGCACTGGGCAGATCACTGGGTTACTGCTCTCGCCGCACACTGGGTTCCTAGGCAGCTCCTGTCCCCGGCGAGCTCCATTCTTACATTCATCTTAGTATCCGAGGTTTTACGGAGACATTCAGTAAGGTAAGTTGTGTTTCCACACTTTCCAAAACACTTTGTAAGTACTTGCTGGTCTTAAAGGGATTGTCCAGTAAAAAAAACTTTTAGGTCATCAGGGCCAGGAGGGTCCAAGATAGAAAAAAATTAATACTTACCCAGCTGTCTTCCACCACTGTCGCTCCATAGCCCTCAGTTATCCGCTCCTCTGGATTTCCGGGTTCTCATCCCGACACAAAGAAGAACCTGAAAGTCGAGAGGAGCGGATCGGTGGGAGTGACCACAGTAGGGGACAGCTAGGTAAGTATTTGTTTTTCTAATTTGGACCGTCCCAGCCGCCAATGAAATCTAATTTTTTTTTATGGACAACCCCTTTAAAGGAGCACTCCAGGGGTCTCTTCCCCTCTCCCTCCCGCCCTTAGTTCATTAGATCACCCCTTGGTACACAGACCCTCAGAACTGCAGAATGATTCGCTGTTCGCATCTCAGACATTTATGGCATAGAAGTAGGAGTACCACCAATGTGGTCAGCTGTATTTGGGACTCCCATAGAACAGAATAGAGAGTCATGTGAAAGCACCACCTATTTTTTGTTCTGTGTGTAAACTTTCGGGGGCCAATTCTCACAATAGTTGATGTGTATGTTATGGGGCGATCAGGCAATTACAACCCTCACATTTTAAAAGAGGGCCCTGAAAATACATCTTTCGGTCTGGCCCCCCAAAGACCCTAACTGCTACAACACTTTGTCATCCTGCTCTTGGGCCCTCACGGGCCTTATCGTATTAGATGAAAGTCTGGGTGGCAGGTTACCATTTTTCATGAAAAACCCCCCTTTTTATGAAACAGGGCCGGGAAATTTGAAACTTGGCACTTCTTAGTATGTTTCACCTACAGAATAGTTGTAAGCTCCACAGCAGGGCCCCCCAACCTTTGTCTATTTGTAAGTACTTTTAATGTGAATGTTTTTGTTTACCCTTGATTTTTTAAATCGCGGAAAATGTTGGCGTATAGAAAATAAAGTTATTATTTTTATTTTTTATTTGTGCCAAAGGGGGGCCCGCACCTATCTCAAATTTATGGCATATTATTGATATCCCTGAATGTCGGGGATGGAAACCCCCCTTTAAAAACTCACCTTATTTTTATTATTGATGCTTTTAGGTACACAGTGGTGCCATTAATTTTGCTTACCTGCAGCTGAATACAGGATTTCTCACTGCTGAAACTGGGTCGTGTGACCTGCACTCTGAGCTGCTGAAACACATGGCATAGTTGTGTGACCCCGAAGTGAATCTCTCTCTGCGTTCCTATGGGAGGTTCAAAGTCCGTTTCATAGGAATGCAAAAAGACACTGACTTCCTATCAGCAGTAAAACCAGTGTCATTCAGCCAATCAGAGTGCAGGAGCACTATTGCACCAGTCAGGAATCCTGTATTCAGCTGCAGGTAAGTTAAAATTAACGGCACCACTGTGTACCTAAAAGCATTGTATAATGAACTAAGATGAAAATTTAAAGGGGGATTCCATCTCCGACATTCATTGGCATATCGATAGGATATGCCATAAATGATTGATAGGTGCAGGTCCCACCTCTGGGACCTGGATCTATCGTGAGAATGGGCCTCTGGAGGTCTATCCACAGAACAAAAAGTAGGTGGTGCTTTCTCACGACTCTCTATTCTGTTCTTTGGGATTCCCAAATACAGCTGACCACACCAGCGGTACTCCTACTAATATGCCATAAATGTCTGAGATCCTGCAGTCCTGATGGTCTGTGTACCAAGATGTTGTCACTTAGCCCTTATCGGCACCAATGATGACCTCTATGTGGTTGTCACTTAGCCCTTATCGGCACCATTGATGACCTCTATGGGGTTGTCACTTAGCCCTTATCGGCACCATTAATGACCTCTATGGGGTTGTCACTTAGCCCTTATCGGCACCAATGATGACCTCTATGCAGTTGTCACTTATCCCTTATCCCTAGAAGACCACAATGGGGTTGTCACACCCTAAACTACCCCGCACAGAGCCCAATACACATCACAAAGCAGCAGCCACAGGATTATGTGTTCTGGTTCAGAATACCCTGACCTACCATCTCAGTTAATCCTCCTGCCTTTGTATCTGTGGACAGAATTTTGCTTTCAACTGCTGCCGAGTCTGCAGGATTTTTTCTGTCTCTCATTACTCTGCTCTTTTCTTCCAGGCTTGGGCAGACGCATTTCGGAGCAGCCCTGACCTCACTGGAGTCGTGCATATTTATGAAGAACTGAAGAGAAAAGGCATCGAGTTTCCTATGGCAGATCTTGATGCTCTGTCGCCGATACACACACCACAGAGGGTAAGATTGCACTGGAAACTGGGTTTGATTTGTATAAATCTTCAGGTGTGGACCTTCTCCAGGATCTACAGACTTCCCTGCCCTAAGATATCTAGTCTTAAAGGGAACTAGTACTGTACCCTTTTTTTTTGGGGGGGGGGGGGGGGGCGGGTTTGACAAAAGATCTTAAGAGAATGTTCGCACTGCGTATTCTGGCACGTATTTTGCGCGTGCAGAAATGTGCCCAATACAATGTACAATACACTTCACATAGACAACAAAGTAAAATACGTGTGGTCAGTTCCACAACGTGTATTTTACTCTCATGTTGTTGCACGCACCTGAAAATAATGGACGTCAATTCTTTCTGGTGTATAGACGCCATAATGTATAGGAGGCATAAATCTAGCTCTGGACATTGTGCGTCATTTTCGTGTTGGAATTACGCTCTTGCAGACGCGTCATTTCAACAGCACAACAAATGCGTTTGCAGCTTGCCAGTACGGGACCTAACTAATACACCGTGTGAACATCCATTAACAGGGAGCTTTGACAAAAGAATCAGTAGGTAAATGCATCACATAGGACAGGAAAAAATGCTTCAGGTGATCATAAGGACTGTGCCCTTTAATCTGCCACTTAAAGTGCCCGACACAACCGCATTCCTGATTCTCCCTTCTGCTCTCTGGGAGGAGTACAGCCTAACATGTCACTCCCCTGTTTGGGATCTCCTACGGAGAGTCGTGCGCAAGTGTGACCAGCTCCCTATTCTGAGACAACACTTTTAGGGTCCATTTCCAAGATAGGCAAGGGTCCCCCTATGGCAAGGCACCTATCACACTTTGATATCTTATCCTATTAATATGCCATCACGGTCGATGGTAGGAACATCCCTTTAATAAACCAACACAGACCCTACAGAAACAAATGAGTATTACAGGTTGTCACAATACGAAAACCACATAAAAGCACAAATATTGGTGCCATATAATTCACAGAGGATAATAGAGAAAATACAAACGTGCAGAAATACAGTACATGATTAATAAAGCATAAAGAAGAATCAGAAATGCAAATATATAAAGTGTAGAGGCCACAGAAATGTTCAAGTGAATCCAGAAAAATCCCAATATAACAGTAAAATTAACCAGTAAAGTAGTGTAAGAAATGGGCACCACCACAGCAACTCCTCTGATGCACATGTCACTGCTAAGCTCTCTTAAAGGGGTTGTCTCACTACAAGGATTGCTTTTTATCTTAAAGATTTGAAAAAAACAAGTCCTTTGCAAATAAGGGCCATTAACGGGGTTCCACTATTCTGAGTTTCCCCCTTTTAGGGGCGCATCGCCCCTCAGGTCACTATAGCAAGATTGTTCAACCCTTCTATAGGCTGTCAGCACGGTTGCTATAGACAGACCTGGTTTTCTACGCAGCCTAGTGGAACCAGTAAACAGCCCCTAATTTAAAAATAAAAAACAAAAAACGGGATGGGGTGAATAAAATGTAGTGAGAAACCCCCTTTAAGGGGTAAAATGAGTAATGTGGGGAAAAGTATATATAGGTCCCCTTTTGGATCAATAATTCATGCCACAGTGTATCCGATACACGGACTCCTTCCCCACTCTCCGTCTTAATGTGCACTATACAGGAGGGAGCAACTGCAATACAATAGGTCTCATTTATCAAACCTGTCTAATGGCAAGACAGTCTTTGTTGCCCATAGCAACAGCGACCAGTCGGCGCCCGCAGCAACCAATCCGAGTGCAGCTTTCATGTTTCCAGAATAGTGTAAAAAGTGAAAGCCGACCTCCGATTGGTTGCTGTGGGCAATACAGACAGTCTTACTATTAGACAGTTGTGATAATTGAGTCCCAAACAGTCAGCGTATGTTCACACGGCCGATTTGGACTCTGTTTTTCCGCTGTTTTCGGAGCGTTTCCTAACCCAAAGCAACGTAAAAAACCGCCTCCAAAACGCTTCAAGAATTGACACGACGCGTCTTTTTCAGCGCCAAAAACAGCGTCCAAAGAAGTGCGGAAAACACACGGAAGAAACCTTGTTGTGTGTGAACTACAACCCTGCTTTACATAGGAATCAATGAAAATGAACTGGGGGCAGTATAAGAAACTGAAGCTGCACTCCGATTGGTCGTGAATTTTGATAAATGAGGCCCAATGTTTTAGTAAGAGGATTTGGAGATTTTACCTCCTCAGTAGAGGCCGCACTGAATGTCCTCCGGAAGTCTGGAAACCATAAAATTGTCCGGCATTTGATAATCCAGAATGTGCCGTGGGATCATCAGGATTGGATCAGGGGGGCACTGACCTATGGAAACGTCAGTGCAGAAATGCCATTAGTCCAGGAATACTCTATGACCTAGATGCCGGACCATTGGATTTGCGCTGTACCTGTGAGGCCGGTATCTTCCATACGTTCTGTTTGTGTCTCCGCAGAGTGTTCCCGAGGTGGATCCTGCCATGAATTGCAACGCCCCGTCACCCAGGGGGTAACCCGGGCCCTTTTCGGCCCCACAGGCACCATACACCGCCCCGGGGAACCCTCCACCCAATGTGGGGGGTCCCAAACATCCAACTCAAACGGTAATCGAGGGGGTTTCCCATCCCAAAAACAGGGCAAGCTCTTGGCTCCCGTTTCAATCTCTTGTTTTTAGATTTTACTATGTAGCTCGTGTCTGCTGATTACTCTACAGATTGGACGCCTGCGGAGCGAGCTCGATATCGTCCGTGGAAACACTAAGGTCATGTCCGAGATGTTGACCCCAAGATCCCGGCCGGAAGACCTTAGATCTTGAGCTACTGCGGGAAGGGGCGCTCTGCTGCGTAATATGTTTTGGGGGTGTATTCAAAAAAAGCTACCGTGTTTCCCGAAAAAAAAACACCCCTCAAAGTAAGACATACAGAGATTTTTTTTTAAATTCCCCAAAAAAGGCACCCCCCGAAAAGAAGACATGCGGAAAATCATTGCTGCACCCCCAAAAACAGGGGTGCCCCCAAGGGTGGGCCAGAGAAAGTTTGGGGGTTGGGAGGGGGGGGTTCCCCAAACCCCGTCACCCCGAGAAACGGCTCTGGGCTATTTTTGTGAAGGTTTTTTTTATTATTTTATTTTTGAGGGCCCTTGGGTTTCCAGAGCGCTGTACATTCAGGTTTCATACTGAAAAAGGTCAAACAAGTACAAAGGTACAAATTAAAAAATAACGGTACAGGGGGAGGGGTTCCTCCCCCTAGGGCTTACACTCTAAAAGGAAGGTGGGGAAAAGACAGAAGGTGAGGGGGCAGACTTTTTTTGTGGGCCCGGGTACTGGGGGTGGGGGTTTGGGGTAGGTTATAGGCTCCGAAGAGATGGGTTTTAGGTTGCTTTTGAGGTGGTGAAGTGGGGGGGAGTCTGAGGTGTTGGGGGGGGGTTCCAAATGGGGGAACACGGGGAAGTCTTTGGGGAGGTTATGTGGGAGTTACACGGGGGGAAGGAAGAGGGTTGAAGGGGCAGAGATTGCGTGGGGGAGATATTTAAGGGCCTTGCAGGGAGGTCAGTGACTGTGGTCCCACAGGTCCCGAACATCCCAGGAGGAAGCAGTGTACAATAAAATGAGGGATGGATGGGGGGAGAAAAGAGCAATGAAACTGACACACCCACCAAAATCTCACGGATGGGGTGAGAAGCATGCTGGGACTTCTATTTTACAAGTCCCGCATTCACATTTCCCCTTTGAGATAAGTCACTGCAACTGAATAAAATGTCCTTTACAACAAAATCCTTGGTTTGTACCTTAACTTTAATTAATATTATATATATATATATATATATATATAACCACCACTGTAAAAAAGCATGCTATAATTTATCTGTGGAAAAATAAGACATAGGATCTTTTGGAGCAAAAAAAATTTAAAATAAGAAAAACTGTCTTATTTTTGGGGAAACAGGGTAGGGCACTGCTTATCCCCATTTTAAGCTTTGCAATATGACGGGGAAAGCCAAACCCAAACTCATCTCAGACAGCTGTTTTGGAGGGGGTGGTTTCTTTATCCCTGCAGGTATAATACGGTTGGTAGACGAGGGGCTCTAGACCGTAAAAGAGATAAAGTTTTTTCATTAGGGACAGGCACCATGTAGGTCATCTCTACAAAAAACATGGAAAATTCCCCAGATCTTTTTAAGGCCCCCTGAACAAACCGCCGGGGGGTTTGCGGGCAAAGGTTGGAGTGATCTCTCGATTTGGGGCCAATGGGAAGGGCCCCCCCGGGGGAGCGGGTTCACTCAATGATGATTTGAATAATGTCTTCCTCAGATATGAAAGGGTGGTGGGGGAAAGGGTTTACAGTGCAGGTATTGGGGGAAAATCGAATAAACATTTACCCGGGACTTGAAGTAAATCCCAAACAAGTATTTCTTTTTTTAAGGGGTATATTCAATGGCGTGCGGGGGAAGTGTACTTGTATCCCGCCCAGTTTTGCCATTTTTTTTTTGAAGCATGCTCTGATCAGCCCCCGGCCAGCCCCATACTCTTCTAATATCAGCAGCGCGTAAGCGCCGTGAAGAAGCGACATTACTTCTCTCCCCGGGCGTACGGAAACTTTGTATGGAAACGCCGGGGGGAAAAAAACAAAACGTAATTATATTTTCCCTATGTGACCCTAGGGAATTTAAAGGGTAATTGGGGAAACGCTTTTCCCCGCCAAATAAAGTGCAAAAAACGGGTTTAAAGCCGAAACCCCCAGGTAGCCATTTAAACATACCCTAACATCCAAAGAAAAATAGCTCCATTTGCAAAGACGGTTTTAAAGGGACACTTCCATCAAAAGGGATATTTTTGTTAAGATCAATATTCCTGGAAAACTAATTTTTTTTTTAGAATTATTGGCAATATTTTTCTTTATTTATTTCACCAGTTATATACAATTAAAAATCGTATATAAAATCCCGGCCCGGGGTTTTTAACTTGGGGATAAAAAAAGGGGAAAAAATTTCCCGAAAAGGGGAAAGGGAAAAATAAAACCCACTTTTCTTTGGTGCTGCGAGAAGCGCTTATCTTCAGGGAGCCCCCCCTTTTTAGATGGAGGTAAGACAGAATGACCTTTTTTTGTTCTCTGTTCAGGGCCCACATAAAAAATTTAAACCTAGAAATGATAGGGCAATGACAAGGCAACACATTTATTTTTTGCTCAGCAGTGCAAGAAATTACCTCACCTTTTTTGCTGCTGTGGGGAGAAGGGCTGATCTTTCAAGATGTTTTTTTACTTTCAAATGGGTTTTTAATGACAGAATCAGCACTTTTATTGTTTTTCCCGGGGCAGGCCCCAATGATGATTTAAAAAGAGAATGTTTGGGGAAAAGACAAGAACAGCATATGATGTACAGAATTAACAGAGTAGGCTTCTCTTTTTCTGGGCTGGGGGAAAGGGGGGAAAAGATTTTTGCGGGTTTTTTCCCCTGCAAAATTTGTAGGTAATGACATAATGATTGCTTAATTGTTCTCCAGACAGACGTGGACGTTGGACTAGACTAACAG
The DNA here is from genome assembly GCA_025379985.1 of Phyllomedusa bahiana. Taxonomy (NCBI): domain Eukaryota; kingdom Metazoa; phylum Chordata; class Amphibia; order Anura; family Hylidae; genus Phyllomedusa; species Phyllomedusa bahiana. The sequence goes on from JAODAL010004618.1 coordinate 143,289, forward strand.
GGTAATGATGAGCAATACATGATATATAGAAACAGCAGAGGAGACTTATGTCGCTTTACTGCGGCTGTGAGAGGAGGAGCTCATGTGCAGGGTGGTCTTGTAAATGGTTTTGGGAATGAAGAAGATTTTTCTCTTGAAAAGACTAAAATAAAAATTTTTGCTGGGCAGGGCATTTAAGGGGCAATACATGGGGGGAAAAATTGGTAAAAAAGTAGACGTTTTCCAGCAAAACCCCTAAAAAAAAAATTGGGCGTTTAAATTTATAAAAAGAAAAGAATTCAAAAATCCGGGAATTTGTGAGCAAGACCCAAGGAGAGGGGCCCGCTTTCGGGCTGGACAAACGATTTGCTGGATAATTTTTACCTTTTTTCCAAAAAATCTATGTTTTCTTTCCCCGAAAATGGGGAAACCTTGAGGTATCAGTGGGCTGGGTTTTTAAAATTTTGGGGGTTAATGGGGTTTATTTTTTTTGAATAGGGGTTTTCAGCTTTATGCTCCCGTGCACGAAAAACCCCAGAAAAAAAACTCCCTTTGGGCTTCCTTTTTGTAAAAACCCTTTTTTATTTGTCTTTTTTTTTTTACTGGTCTTTTTTGGAACAGTTGTAAAAAAACCGGGCCCGAAACAGAAAATTTTACTACAGGAGTCTATGGAAGCGCTGGGTGGATTTTGGGCCCCGATTTTTTTAAAAGAAAAACCCAGCCAGGAGATTAAAGGAGATTATTAGCGTAAAAATCTTGAATTGAGCAAAAAACTTTAGCGACAAAAAGGGATGAAACATTTTCATTAAGAACGGTTTTTAAAGAGGACCAATCAGGGCATAGTCGCAGAAATTTGGAAAAAAAAATATAAACCTTTTTCACCCCTACAGCGGGGCAAATTCGAGATAAATGTAAAACGGGCCCAAAAACCTAAAAAAAATTATATATTTTAGCGACAAAATCCGTAAAAAAAAAAAAGTATCTTTAGCGCCAAAAGCGATATAATTTTAAAAGGGGCCCGAATCCGGGGGAAAAAAAAAAAAATATTTTTAAGGGGACAAATCTGTAAGAAAAAGGATTTTTTTTTGGGGGCAAAAGCGAGATAACTTTAATTAGCCCAAAAATCTGGTTTAAAAAAAGGATTTTAGCACCAAAAAAAACCCCTAAAAAAAATGGACTTTTAAAGGGGCCCAAAAAACCTTTAAAAAATTTTATTTTTTTCCGGGCAAAAGCGAGATAAGTTTAATTGCCCGGGAAAATCTGGAAAACGGGCTACAAGATTACATTAGATCAAAAAATGCCCCTTTTACATCCCCCCTTTTTTAGGGGGGAGTTACATCCCAAAGGCTTAATTTTATGCAGCATTAAAAAACCAGGGGCTTGGAGAAAAACAAAAAAACGTGCGTTAAAAAAAACCCAAAACCCCCGGGCAAAAGAAGTCGTTTTTTTCAGCTGCTTTTGACAGGAAGTGGAGAAAAAACGTTGTTTTATGATCATTTTTAGTAATTGGTTTTCAGGTGTTTTTTTTTGTCCACTGCAGGGGAGACAGAGCCTTACACCTCTCAGGCTATAGTTATCCGGAAAGATAAAGAAAAACAAATAAAAAAATAACCACCTTATTTTTACCCTTTTAAGTGAGCACGGGGCAAGATACATGATGGCGGCCCTTTAGATCTTATGCATATAAGGTACAATGATGATGAGCGTGCCAAGAGGGAATGCGGCTGCAGCCCAAGCATGCATGGAGCGTGTCATGTGCTCCGGCTACGACCGCATTTCCCATTTAGCACGCTTATCATCTTTGTGACGTGTGTACGTGAGGTCTAAAGGAACAAAACATCACAAGTTTGCCCGCACCCCCATTTGCAGCTTGTATAGACCCTGGTGCACCCTATTGTGACTGCAGAAGGTAAATTCCCAAACAGCAGCACCTAGCCAAGACTAAAGCCCATACAAACACCGAACGACTGGAACATTTACAAAGCATTACTGCTCTGCTTTATACTTTGGTTTTTTTTTTTTTTTTTGCAGTTTGATCAAGTTGCGCTTGCCCACCTACCACGTCAAGGTAGGCGGGCAAATGCAACTTGATCAAACTGTGCACTGAACGTATAAAGCGGAGCAGTAATGCTTTCTAAATGTTCAGGTTCCCTATAAGAGAATTGTTGGTCTCTTTCTTTTAATTGCATTTACTGCAGAGTCTTTATATTCGATTACCTATGAGTGCTGTACACAGTGAATCCGTCTACATAGTCCGGGTATTGGCATGAACCTGACCTGACCGATAGATTTTCTCTCTCTTCAGGTTTGAGCGCTACAGGTCAGGCCGCACCGCACAGAACACAAACGGGGTGAGTCCGCGCCTGCGCTGTTATTGCCACATAGCTGCTTCTATACAGCAGCCACTGATTGTATATTCCCTGAATGCTGCAGGTGCTGAGTGAGGTCACCGAGGATAATCTAATAGACCTCGGACCCGGATCCCCAGCAGTCGTGAGCCCAATGGTGGGCAACACCGCCCCGGCGTCACTAACAACCCAACTGGGTGGACTTGGTAATGAACTCTCTGTCTACTGGACTACAGCGTTATTTATCCCAGAATTCAACAACTGACCAATTCATTTTAGTAAAACAACTTGATTTGGCGGAGTGACCACAAACATGGCTGCCATAGTAGCATCTCCACCACCCAGATTCCTAAACTCCTGAGAGTCGCATCTATCTCTGTACGTGATAGTACAGGAACAGGGGGTGTGGCCGGCATGCTAAGCACTGAGCCGCCGCGCCGTGCTAAGCACACTACTGAGCCATTGTACCGCGCCATGCTAAGCGCTGAGCCGCCGCGCCGTGCTAAGCACACCACTGAGCCATTGTACCGAGCCGTGCTAAGCGCTGAGCCGCCGCGCCGTGCTAAGCACACCACTGAGCCATTGTACCGCGCCGTGCTAAGCGCTGAGCCGCCGCGTTGCTCTGTGCTGACCCCTGAGCCGCCGCGCCGCTCTGTGCTGACCCCTGAGCCGCCGCGCCGCTCTGTGCTGATCCCTGAGCCGCCGCGCCGCTCTGTGCTGACCCCTGAGCCGCCGCGCCGCTCTGTGCTGACCCCTGAGCCGCCGCGCCGCTCTGTGCTGACCCCTGAGCCACCGCGCCGCTGTGTGCTGACCCCTGAGCCGCCGCGCCGCGCCTACCCGAGCGCGCGCCGCTCTGTGCTGATCTGAGCCCGCGCCGCTGTGCTGACCTGACCGCCGCGCGCTTGTCTGACCTGAGCCGCCAGCGTGTGGCTGACTGAGCCGCCCGCACTCTGCGCTGACCCCTGAGTCACTGTGCTGCCCATGTAGCTGAATGAGAGTTGGTTATGGTGTTTAGTTGCATTGATGGCATTCTCTCCGGTCACCACCATTTCGTCCTTTTTGTGCACTTTCCTCCGCTCCTGGTTCCTCCTGTTTCTACTTAATTTCATAATATGACGTCTATTGCAATATTTTGTCAGAGCACCCTGGTGGCCGGTTACCACCAAGTGCTGTCACTGCGGGAGAGATGACCTCCAGCATCCTACACCGCCCTGCCATCTCTTATAGGAAAATGAGGGCTCGGTGCATCCAAACGCACACTGATCCCTACTTATGTATTACGTTCTCTCTTTCAGATGTCGGTTCCAGTAGCGTGAGCGCCACGCTCAGCGCCATCCCCAACACCAACCCTCGGGATGACTTTGATATGTTTGCACAGACAAGGAGCAGCTCCCTGGCTGAGCAGAGGAAGGAGTGAGTACCAGTTGTGGTTTAAGAAGTCCTTAAGACTCTGTTCACATCTGTAGTTAAAGGGGTTTTGCCAAAAAGTGATTTCCTCACCTAACAGGCTGATACTCCCCTCTTGAGCCTTGAAAAAAGGGGCGTTTTATTTCTGTGTTTAAAAAAACAAGTACCTCCTCTGCGATGTCATCACTCCACCTCCCATGCACGTTCCTGATACTCAGTCTCTGTAGTTGAGCAAACATGTTTGGCTAAATCACAGAGGATAACTGTATTGTGCACAAGCTATACAGGTTTTATTTTCTCTCTCTTATTTGCTCAGGAGCAAAGATAAGCTCCGAGCAGGCAGCTTCACTGACTACAGACAGGGGGGGGGATGTTGCGGAGGGCTGAGCAGGCAGCAGCTGCATGTTTACTCAGATAATTACATTACAATCAGCAGATTCTCTATACAGCAGACACAGGCTCTGACACAGAAACAAAGCTAGTAACACTGCTTTTTTTCTCCCTCTCCCTTCAAAGCTCGTTCCTGTGTCCTACAATCAGATAAGAAGTGCAAGCACAGCCAGGAGCTTGCCAGATCAGCTCCTGGTCCTAGCTAATGTAAACAGTCAGAAAACTAAGGGCATCTAAGTCAGGCTGCAGCTCTCACAGGCTACACTTTTTTTTTATCACATATATTTAGAAAAGTGATTAAATACCCATTTTGAAGGATCCCACGTCAACATTAGATCATGGCAAAACCCCTTTAACATTTCAAATGTATGCTGTGAAAGCTCCAAGCGTATACAGCTAACTAGGCAATGACATAGCCTTACACTGTTCTTTCCTTTTTTTTTGGCTATGTCCACACAGCGCTGGGTACGGTCGGATTTTCGGCGGATTCAAAATATTGAATCCGCTGAAAAAACGACCACAATCCAGTGCTGTGTAGACGTAGCCTTACTCGCTCGGGCAGTTTTTGGGCGCGTCCAAAACAGCATCAAAAGTGCGCTACCTTTCTGGATGAGGTTTTGAAGCTCTCCATTAATTCCTATGGGCATTTTACTCGTGGAAAACACCTCTAGAATTGCCGTCGCTTATTTTTCAGTAAAATGCGCATAAAAACCACGTCCTATGTGTGAACTATGAGGCGGTTTTACGTAGGAGTCAATAAATTTAAATTGAGGGTTATTTTTGAAGCAGTTTTGGGGGTGGAATAAACACCAAAACAGCGGTGTGAACATACTCCTAGACTACACTATTCCATACAATTGTTACATTTTGTATAAGGGGTTTAAAAAAAGCCCGGTTTTTAGCCAGGGGTGTTGGGTGAAGGGGTTTGAAAAGGAAAATTTTTTCTTGGGGTTTTCCCCCCAAATTTATTGGGCCCAATTTGGAACCTAAGGGAAAAAAATTTTGACCGGGGCCTAAACGTTTTAACGGCTCCATAAGTATTAATATTAATTTAAATATTAAAGTTTGTTTCCCTTTTTGAAACCCTCAACCCCCTTTCCCGCTGTGTCCTACCCCGGGGAGGGTACCCCCCACAGATTTTACAGTAATGGGCCCCTGGGCCCCACCCCCGGGTTAAAAAAGGGCCCCCCTTTCGGGGCCTTAAAATTAAAGCGGCCCAAGTGCGCAAATTACGGGCTTGGGAAAAAGGGGCCCCTTCATTATGGTAATCCCCCGTTTCCAAGGGGAACTTGGGTTACCCCCTCCTCACCCCGCTTTTGCGGGAAAACCCCCCCGAAAGGGGGGGGTAAAATTTGGAAAAGGGCATTTTTCTAGCGGCGTAAACGCGCCGCCAAGGGATGATTGTCTATGGGCCCCGGGGAGGGTCCCCCCCCCCCCCCCGGGCCCCACCGTAACTCGGGGCGTAATTACCCTCCTGCCCTTAACCCCTGTTTAACATAAACCCAATGGTAACAAAAAAATACTATGACTATACATTGATAGATATTATTCCCATAGCAAATTTAAAAGGGAAAATGAGGGGCCCACGAAAAACCCCCTTAAAACCCCAACCTTTTAAAAAAAGGTTTATTATTTTACTGTATATTTAGGGAAAGGGTATACACTTAAAGGGGGGTTTTCCCAAACTGGGTTTTTAAAAAAAAAAAAAAAAAAAACTTTCTAAATCAGGGGGGGGCTTTAAAAACAACTCCCTTTTTTAACACGCCCCCATTCCAGTGCTGCCTGTAAATTTTTGCCCCCACAGAAAGCTATGAATTATGTTTCCCTTTTTTCGAAAGCCAGGAGAGAAAATGACAGGCCCATGGATAATGGAGTGAGGGGCCCCCCCCCAACCTCCCCCCCCCCCCCCCCCCGGCCACGCTACAGCATGGCCAAAGGGTTTTTTGAGAATGATACAAATGTTAATTTTTAAAAAGTCTATGCATGGGGTTTTATAATGGCAATTTGCATAACCCCAGAATGTTAAAAAGAGTGATCAGTTAACAGCAATTAATTAAAAGTCAATATTTCCCTAAAAATGAATTTTTTTTTTTTTCCCCCAAAACACATTTCAACTTCTTTCGGGCTGCCTTAAAAGAGCACTAAATCGGTTCTGTTTGCTCCATTAACACAGGTGTGGGTGTTGAAGGACAGGCGGAGATCAATCTGTCATGAAAGTAAAACACACCACTGGCCCTTTTAAAAGGGGCGGGTGCTTGGCTTCATTGTTTCTCTTCGTTAACCAGGTTACCCTAAAGAAACCTGCAGTCATATTCATGCACAAAACTGGCCTAACGGGGAAGGTATCGCAGCTAGAAAATTGCAACCATCAACAATCTATCACATCATAAAGGAATTAAAGGGAAAGGTTCCCATTGCTGCCAAAAAGGCTCCGGGCCCCCCCAAGAAAGCCCAGCAAGCGCCGGGACCGCCCTTTTAAAAAGGTGTTTCAGCTTGGGAATGGGCTCCCAGCAGTGCAGAGTTGCCGGGAAAATTGGCAGCACGGGTTGGGGGAGTGCATCTGCATGCCTGTGAGACGCGGGAACAGGGGCAAGGCCTGTTTCAAGGGGGGCACAAAGAACACTTCCTCCAAAAAAACATCAAGGACAACTGATATTCTCCCAAAGGGGAACGGGAGTGGACTGCGGAGGACTGGGGAAAAGTCATTTTCTCTGATGAATCCCCTTTCCGAATGTTTGGAAACCGGAAAACAGCTTGTTCGGAGAAGACGAGGTGAGCGATACCCCAGTCTTGTCTCATCCAACTTAAAGCATCCCGAAACCATTAGTGTGGGGTTGTTCCGCCAAAGGAATGGCTCTCAAACAGTCTTGGCCTAAAAAAAACCATCCATGAATAAAAATGTACCAAAATGCCCCAAGAGCAACTTCCCCCAACCCGTCCAAGAGCATTTTGGTGATAAAAATGCCTTCTCCAGCATGAGGGGAACCCCTTGCCAAAAGCAAGGTGATAACTAAGGGCCAGGGCCAAACACTGAAGCACTTGTATTTTGTATTGAAAAAAAACATCTGACAAACACTAAAAACCAAGGCAACAGATCAGGGGAAAATATCAATTTGTTCATTCTCAAAATTTTTTGGCCATGATTTTACTTCAAAAAACCCGGGCGATTGATTGGGTGCAATGCGCGTGTAAAAAAACCAAACCCCTACCTTTTTTACGGATCCCTTTTGACGATGTACATCTAAGCGGGTCACTGGGATGTGTTCTTGATTGACACACCCTGCAAGGTAGGGGGAAGTTCCCTCGTCGATCTTTAAGGCTGTGGCACCAGTAAAACCAGTTTAGCATTCCCGCATCAACCTCAGTGTCAAACAATGAATTAACGCTTTTCTGTCCGGGTGTGACCTACAAGATCCCCAGGCTCTCGGCGGGGTGGCGACGCCGGGATGCCCCAAGCAGAACACAGTCGGGGTATGTACCTTCAAACCTTAAATCCTCCAATAGTTTCTTTGACTCACAAGGCATTATGGGAAAGGAGCTGAGAAGCTCAAGCGCCCTCTGTTGGATGTAACAAATCCTCAATTTGCTTTTGACCCATTGAGTCTTAAGAAAGCAAAAGGGATATTAGCCAAGCCAGTATCACACATCTGCATACAGCAGCCGTTTGGCGGGTTTTCCCTCATCAGAGCAGAGCAATGCTGGCTGGTTGGGTGGGAGGCAATGAGTAGCTCAGAAAGGGGAACGTTTCTCCTTGGGGAGAACACTGAATAGGTGTGTAGCATTTTGAGTTGCCTTTTTGCCCTCTACTAAGCATCTGCATATCACAAGGCATTATGGGAAAGGAGCTGAGAAGCTCAAGCGCCTTCTGTTGGATGTAACAAATCCTCAATTTGCTTTTGACCCATTGAGTCTTAAGAAAGCAAAAGGGATCTTAGCCAAGCCAGTATCACTCATCTGCATACAGCAGCCGTTTTGGTTTTTTCCCCTCATCAGAGCAGAGCGATGTTGGCTGGGAGGCGATGAGTGGCTCAGAAAGGGGAACATCACTCCTTGGGGAGAGCACTGAATAGGTGTGTAGAGTTTTGAGATTGCCTTGTTGCCCTCTACTAAGCATCTGCATATCACAAGGCATATGGGAAATGAGCTGAGAAGCTCAAGCGCCTTCTGTTGGATGTAACAAATCCTCAATTTGCTTTTGACCCATTGAGTCTTAAGAAAGCAAAAGGGATCTTAGCCAAGCCAGTATCACTCATCTGCATACAGCAGCCGTTTGGTTTTTTCCCCTCATCAGAGCAGAGCGATGTTGGCTGGGAGGCAATGAGAAACTCAGAAAGGGAACTTTCCCTTGGGGAGAGCACTGAAAGGTGGTGATTTTTTTGGTTTGCCTTTTGCCCTCTACTAAGCATCTGTATCACAAGCATTTGGGAAAGGGAGCTGAAACCCAAAGCGCCCTTTGGATGTAACAAATCCCAATTTGCTTTTGACCCTTTGAGTTTTTTAAGAAAAAAAAAGGGATTTACCAAGCCGGGATCACTCATCGCATACAGCACCTTTGGGGGGTGTTGCCCCCGTCAGACAAAGCAGACGATAGGGCTGCTGGGTGGGAGGCAATGAGTGGCTCAGAAAAGGGAAGAGCTTCCCTTTACATTGACGCCTGCAGCATCGATTACCAGTGGTTTGCAGTTGCACTCAGGAGCCTTAGGTGGTGCTGGACGATTGCAGTGATCTGATAGGACGCTTCGTGTTCATAGGTAGTGATGCTGATTTGCAGGATTGTGTTCCTGCTGCGCAGATCAATACATCTGAACCCGTCTCCCGGGCGGAGGTGCACATTGATCCGTCAGGCCATACCGCTGCGGGTGTAGTATTGATCATTAGTCTTTGGTTGCACTGATATCAGCTGTAGCGCACATCTCTATAATAAGACGGCGCTGATTACCCTCAAAGAGCAATGGGTCACGTGCACAGATGCATCCCAGATACAATTAGAGACACTCCTTGCAGCGAGGGCATCTATTAGGTTATGTTCACACCAGGTATTTTTCCATTGAATAAAACCTTGCTGCAGAATTCTGATGGATATCCCGGGATTTCTGCTACACTTCCTTTTTGCTCTGTTTTGAGCCCCATTCATTAGCTCCTGAGCAGCTATTAAAGGGGTTGTCTCACTTTAGACAATGATGGCATATTCATATAACATTAAAAACTATACAGGGTATGCAGGCTATGACTAAGGACCATGGTGTCCGAAACGCATCAGCTTGTCTCTAGAAAATAACACTAGATCCCATGTAGTGCGCTAATCTGCTGCATAACGTGTATAGTTTTTAATGTTATATCAATAAAGACATCATTTTAGATTGAACATTTCCTCCGGACTGGACATGCAGATATTAACAATACACAGGCGTACTTACTGAAATGAAAACACCGCTGACGCGTTTCGAACACCAAGTTCTTAGTTGTAGCAAGCAAATGAGGCAACTATACTACTTTATATACATGCTGTTATTAACAATACACAGGTATACTTACTGACATTAAAACACCGCTGACGCATTTCGAACACCAAGTTCTTAGTTGTGGCAAGTAAATGAGGCATCTATATTGCCTTATAAACATGCAGATATTAACAATACAGAGGCGTACTTACAAATAAAACACCGCTGACGCGTTTCGAAAAAACCCAATTTTTTGTTTTACAAGCAAATAGGAAATATACACCTTTTTATACATGGGATATTAACAATAACAGGCCCCCACTTTCTGAAATGAAACACCGCTGACGCTTTTTGCACCATTCTTATGTAGCAACAAATGAGGGAACATACTCCTTTATACAGGGAGATTTTTAAAAAACACAGGGGACTTTCGAATGAAAACCCGCTGACGCGTTTGAACCCAAGTTCTTAGTTGTAGTAAGTAAAAAGAGGGATCTATTTGCAATTTACATGCATATATTTAAAAATCACAGGCGACTTACTGAAAAAAACACCGTGACGTGTTTCGAAAACCCCTTTTTTATTGGCAAGCAAAAGAGGGAACTTACACCTATATACAGCGATTTAACAATACACAGGCGTACTTACTGAAATGAAAACACCGCTGACGCGTTTCGAACACCAAGTTCTTTGGGGGCTTTCACCCCAGTGGATTTTTTTGCGTTTTTTGTGCAGAAATATACGCATTAATTGATGTGTCCCTTTTTCACAAAAAACATCCAAAAACGCACCAAAAAAAACCACTGTTGAAGCACCCTTAGGGCTTGTTTCACACGGGGTTTTGGATCCTTTTTACGGATCCGTTTTTTTGCACTTGACCGCAAAACGCAGCATTTGGTACTTTTTTTGGACCGTTTTACCATCCGCTTTTCCGGATGTTTTTTCCCACGAAGAGAGAGTCAGCTTGGGCTCTTCTCTCTCCTCTCTCTCTTCTCTCCTCTCTCTCTTCACTCTCACTCTCACCCCTCCTCTCACCCCTCTCCTGCCTGCGCCGACCTGCGCGGCCGCCGCCGCACACCTCCGCCCGACCGGCGCTGCCGCCCCAACCTCCGCGCCGACCGCGCTGACCGGGAAAACCCGGTCCC